>JAYJMB010087769.1:0-20659 GCA_036873735.1 Pouteria campechiana
AAGCAATATGGAAGAGATACGATGTATCTCCCTAGATCGATAATATAGTTAGCCAAACCAGATAGATTATGATATGAGATATGATGTAGATGATATTTTATCATATGTGTTAACTATATTTATTTTATTTACTAAGCTTTTATAACTCATCTTATAGTTATTTATCTTTTTTGAAGAATGATGCTTATGGAGGGCATTGGTGCATAATATAGGGATAGATGTTGCGGACTATCATTTCATAGAATCTCAAAGACATTTTTTTTTTCTTTATGTCTTATATTTATAAGGAATTGTACGTGACATTATTATCTAGAAGTATTACATTATAATATTCTCCTTGTGGGTTTATTATAGCCACTTTCATAGTTATATTTTATCTCTAGTGCAATAGATGTTGGGATAATCACCTTTGGATTTTTAGATTTGAAAATGATATTTATTTATATTATTTTTGGATCTGGGTCGTGACAATTATATCTTTCATATGAATGTTTGATCTAAATAATCTTTGAATTCTTAGCCAAATAGGTGATGATAAGATTGATCATTGAAGTAATTAAAATTTATATAATTTCAAAGTGGGGCCTAAAATTAGGGCTAATTTCACAAATTTGCTTCTATGTGCATGTCAACATAAAAGCACTATATGTATGCATATATATTATATATGGACATCAAGTTAAAAATCTCCTCAATGAGGATGGTCATCGTCACCTTATTCCAAATCTCCAGTAGACCTACATTAATTATAGTATCGAGGGTCCAACATACACAACCAGCAATATATTTAAAATGAATTTGAAGTTCAAAATGGGTTGCTTGCTTGATGACAAAACACGCTAATATTCGTTTGACGCAAACCTTGCTGACTGACTCAGTCCTCCGGACAAAGCAACGCACTTCACATGGGCCAGAGTGTCTGGCGTTGGAGAAGAAATAGACTAAAAGGTATTTCAGAAACAACCACTGATTAGCAAAGTAGCGTGCGATGATTTTTTATTCCACACATACATGACGAAGACACACTGACGGGAACCATAAAACTATCATGCTTGTCGCTTATCCACATGTGACAATCAACCAACTTTATGACCATCCAAACCAGTAAGAAGATGAGATCTCTTGGAGAGCGGAAGATGCATCGTTTTTCACTCTTATGTGTGTCTATCTATGATTCAGAACGAGAAATGGAGTAGAATTTCAGAAGTCCAAATGCAAAGCTTCTAAATACACACAGTAACTAGATGCTACAAACAGAACACGAAAGAGATCGATGCCCATGACTTTGATTAGGTTTGTATCTAGCGACCCATGCTCTGCACTGGTGGGGGCAAGGACGTGATCCCAGGGCTCTGCTTCTCCACGTTCCCATGCCATCCTGCAAACACCCAACACAGACCAAAAAAAAGCAAGATCAGGAGGAATGGAATCATAGTTATCATGGACAACACGTTCTCTCTTCACGCTCAGCACAGAGGAAGGGAATTGACGAAGAACGGAAATACCGAGGGCCATGTCGAATCCGCGGTTCTTCAGCTCTCTGTACATCTGGCACAGAGCGCAGGACTCGCAGCAGCAGTGAACGAGGCAATCGTTGCATGGGGTCTTCAGCAGCGAATACTGCCTCCTCATCTTCGACCGATAGAAGCAGGAATACAGGCACGAGCAACCCGTAACAAACATTATCAGCGTGTAAAGCGCCCCGCTCGCCCCACATGCTGTGAATTCAAACCAAACCCACGTTAGACCCACTTCCCAAAACACTCTCTGCAATCACCACAAATACAATTTCCTTTCCAGAGAAACTCACAGGTCGATCCCCTGTCAACAATCTCAGCAACCTGCCCGAAAGTCACGCAAGGACACCAGAATGTAATGCAACCTGTAGAAAAATTCAACCCAATTTCATCAGAATGCAAAACGCCTACACACCCATCGTGACTCAAAAACACAGAATTTCTGTGAAAAAAGCATCTAATACATACAATTGCCGACGTCGTCGCAGCAGTCACAGAGGCCAGTAGACCATGGGCCTGGAGGCCGGGATTGGATGTGGAAGGCGGCGGGGTTGCTGGAGGAGTATGGATGGCTTACCGAGCTCACAGGGATGCCCGTAGCAGAACCATATTCGTCGACTGAAGCCGGCGCGTTGGGCATCGGCGGCGCATTCGAGTATTTCTGGTACTCGTTTGGGGGAGGATACATGGCGGCAGAAGAAGCACAGCGATGGAGTCAGAGATGAATGAGATGACTTCGATGCCTGCGGATGGTGTGAAATATACACACGTATATAGGATATTTTGGTTGTGGAGAGGTGTGACTTTTATGTGAAAATGCCGAAACGGCCAGCACGGTTGGTGGACCATCCCACAAATTTTAAGAGGGTCGCGACAAGGCTCCCCTTGCAGTTAACGTTGGATAACTGCTACTCCGCGTGGCATATTTCAATTGGGTGCGCACCCCACCCCCCCGGGGGGCTTCACCCCAGGGGGGCAGATAAAGACTCTTCCATGTGTAGTCCATTTTTTGGTTTAAACGTCCAATGATCCTCAGAGTTCAGAAAAATGAAACATTTACTGGTTCTAATTAATTTCTGCGATCCCAATTACATTGCTGTATGTGGTAGATCGACGGTTGGAAAATGAATCTAGTCGCATTGAATATTAGTTGGCGGTCAATCGTGCACGTACAGGCTGAGTAGCTTCTGAAGGGCTTCGTAGCATCTTCCGAAGGCCGAGCAAGAACCCTTATTCACGTTGAGTGATTCGGTGCGATGAGTTGTAAACGGCACGTCTGTCCAGCCTCCCGCTCACCATGTTGGACCACTGGACTGAGTCAGGAAGTTCGCATCGCATATCTCAAAATCAAAACAGCTCATTATTCTCTTTTCTGCAGTATACATGAAATTAATATCGAAGATTCATGTTTCATTTGTGACCGTTGATTTTTCATATTTCAATCTTACGGGTAACTTTGTCTAAAAACAAAAGTATTTCAACTAGGAGATGTATATATCTAAAAACAAAAGTATTTCAACTAAGAGATGTATATACATTGGTAAAATGGCATGGGCTGTCAAGATCAGGAACATTTGTATTACGCAATGAGAAAATGTGGCGCATAAAATAGGGTCTGATTCGGTCATATAAGTCCATCTATGATGGGACGAGTTGGACGCGACTTCTCAAGGTCGACCGCAGAATGCAGACGGCACGTTTTATCAAAAGCGAAATTCAGATTTTTACCTCTCGATCCGCCGTGTGTGGATTTTGACGTGGTCAATAATTTTTTTAATTATCTAAATGTAAAATAAGTCCAGCTACCACCCGTCCTACAAGACCAGTACTCGGATGTGTATTCTAAATAAAAATCTTTATCCTATTTGCATACAGGCTATGTATATATTAGAACTATATTTTCACGATTAATTATAAATACACTTAGATATATATCTCAAAATATAATTTATTATCATCTCTAAAAGAATCTCCTTATTAACTTGAACATCGGAGTATTTACGCCGGGAATACTCCTACATCTTCTGACCTTCTTGTTCTAGTTTTGCAAGATTTAAGACAGGAAATTCTCAAGAGCCACGTCAAGAACGAAACTCAATAGGTAGTTATCAATTCCAAAGAATCTAATTATACAGCTTACAAATTCTCATTTTCTCACCCATTTTCTTATGGTTTGATCTGAGTAGGTAAACAAGAACGAAACCTAGAACAAAATTTAGAAGCGGCAACGAGTTGCCTACAATCCCGTGACTTGGTGGCTCTGTAAATCCAGTACTTCCGCATCGCAACTTAGTAGCTCCTTAAATCCTACACTTCCGCACTGACCCACTGGACACACGATTCCAACAAGACTCCCACGTAGAACCCACATGAAAAACTGCCTAATGAGTGAGTCGGTCCCGTTCGAAGCACAGTCGTGCAAACAGCAGATCCGCGGGAGGCGACAGAGGCTGCTTCCACTCGCAAGGCCTGTCGCGCTACACTGTGCGTTCGTGCGTCACCCTTCGCAAGGCCCGTCGCGCCACATCGTGCATCACCCTGCAATGCAGGGAACGGGATGAGTTCCTTCTTGCCACCGCTGATGGCCGCCGCATCGTCACCGTTGACCGTCAGGATGTTAATCTAATTCGACCAAAAAAATTCCCCGATGGCCCTACATCACCAGATATCTCTCTCAGCACCAGATCCACACTCCAATTATAGGAAATCGAAAGATAAACCTACTGTCAAATCTTCTTCCTCGATGTTGGGCCTTTCTCCTGCCATCGGCGATGCTGTAGCCTCTTCTTCGGCCAACTAGTCTATCATCGCAGGTTTCTTCTCCCCAAATCATTTCCCCGTTCGAAGCAAGTAATCCCAACGCGAGCATGGAGGGATGGGTTTTTGATGGCCCCCCCATCCTAATACGATATCATGTATCTGCCACCCGCTGGATAATCCGCACCGACCAACTGACCGTTGGAGACATCCGATCACTGAAGATAGCCAGTTCGTCCGGCCATGGCCAGCCGACAGTAGTAGCCCGAAATGCATGTGTCAACGTGCCCAGCCCGGCCGGACGACAACGGGTGGTAGAAGCTGGCGGCAGCCGAAGGCATGCGCTGGTGGCGGGCAGCGATGGCGATAGGGCAGCGGACGATGGCGCGGCGGGGGCAGGCACACAGATGGGTTTCCCTGGCAGCCATGGCTGCTGACCGTGGAAGAAGAAAAGGCTTTTCCACAGCTACAAGAGCAGCAATAGAGGCTCTGCCCTCTCCAACGTCGCTCAGGCTGCTGAGTGACGAGTGACCGAACGCTTCCACAGTTCCGCCAGGGCAACAGAATAGCAGAGATTTCTGAACCGCTTCGGCGGTTTCGTCAGGTAGCGGACACGCACAATGCTACCGGCCACATACAGCGCCCGCTTCCATTGCTTTCAGAGACGCAGTGCCGACTTTTGAGGTCTCGTAACAATCCGCGGATCCGTGGTTCCGTCAAGACGCCGGGCAACCAACCGTATCGAGCATCTGCTTCCGCAAATCGTCCAACGTGTACATTCGTTTTCGAAATATGATGCCGCTTCTGCGCAGCTCCCGCCCACGCTACAAAAGGCAATTAAAGCTGCCTTCAGATAAGTATAATTTCCTCATTTATTAGGCGAGGTTATCACGTGCTATACTTGCAAATTGTTGTTCATTAAAAACAAACCACTCACCTCCTGTGTGAACCGTTCAATCCCAACAACATAAATTTTTTTACTCAGATTTAAAATATTCGGACGCCATTGGGGTAAGTATATAATCCTATAATTGTGCTTGCAAAGTTCAATTTCATGGCATAAGGTTTAGTGGGCACGTGATTCAAATAAATTATAGATGCACAGATATGGGAACCCATGGCATCAACACATGGTTGGAAATTCGTGCACTTTTAATTTACCCGTAGTCACACACACGCATGTTATTGTGGGTCGAGAACGTCAAACATTGGTCTGATTTCCAATATCGTGAAATCTACTCTAGAAGCCATGGCAGTGAAAATCCGATCTCGCCAGACCCTCTATCCGCAATACAGTCGGCTTCGCATTGGAAGGTTAGTTGGAGGTGGTGGGCATGGGAAGCGGATAATGACCTGATTTAGAATCCTCATGTCTAACAGAGCAACAAAGAGTTGAGTATTTTAAATTGACTTGAAGATTGTAATAAAGTTGTCTCCTGTAGCAGAAATTAAAATAATAATTTTGTGCCACTAGATTTTCACAGCCTGTCATGGATTTCAGGTCTCGATCTCGGGATCGAATCTCTAATATCACAGGTTTCCGATCTTATTTTCAATTTCAAGTGATTTGAGGCAAACATTAACTGTACGACATGTGTGACCAATCTTCCTCAACCTAGGCAAATTGTGGATGGCTATGCTGCGAGGACGCTCAAATGGTAAAGTGCTTGAGCATGGAAGAATGAGCAGCTGGACGCATCTTTCCTTGCGACTAGCAACGCAACCATTACCCGGTTACGTAACTGACCGTAGCTTCCGCGGTTCCGTCAACACCACGGTATATGCGCGGTTTAGCCAGACGCTAAAGAAACAATCATGCGCGGTTCCGCCGCCTGCTTCCGCAAATAGTTGTGAAGGTGCTTGATGTTGCTCCATTGGCAGAATGAGTCGGTTCAGTCTCACGCATGATGCTTGAAGCCGCTTCCGTAGAGAAATATTTACCCAGAGATAAATTTGGCTCTTCCACAAATAGAGCAAGCAATTGGAAAATTTCAGCAACCATCGTATAAGACAACGACTCCCTGCAAACACCCCTAATCTGCCTTCCAACAGCTCCGTTGTGATGTTCGATGAAACTCATTTTTTTATTTTCGATGAGAGTTACTGATATTATTGCGAAAATATTTTAGAATTCTCACGTAGAGTAATTTTTTATGCATCTTTTCCAAATACATAGTCATTTTTCAATGAAGGACGGTTCCATTGCTTCCAATATTACAAGATGCTAAAGGAAGCAGATCAAACTTTTTTTGTAGATTGCTGTAAAAAGGCAGAAAAGAGGATCCAATATTTTCTAAAATCACATTATACATTACTAAGCATGGATTCAGTATTTCTAAAAATTACAGATTGCCATGAAGACACATTCCCAAAAGTAGAAATCTAAAGATATATTATCAATAAAATCTTCTCTATCTACCTTTTTACATCAATGTACAACTGGTTTAATAAAGTAATGAATAGATCCCCACTTTGCTAGTGCTTTTCCTAACAAAAATTAGAACAGGTCAAGAAGATTGGTTTGACAGTACCGAACCAAAGGACGTGCTTGAACAAAGGTTGTCGAGTTTCTGGCCCTCCTATGGCCTGACCAAAAGGAGTTCCAGGTTCCACTATACGCTCAGTCAGGAGGAGTTCTTGGTCCCGCTATGGCTTGACAAGGAGGAGTTCTAGGTCTCGTTTTGGTCCGACCGAAAGGAGTTTCTGGTCCAGCTATACTATGCCGGACCAGGAGATATTCTCGGTCCCATTTTGGCCTGATCGAGAGAAGTTCCTAGTCCTGTTATACTACGCCCAACTATGAGAAGTCTCTGGTTCTACTTCGGCCTAATTGGGAGGAGTTCTTGGTCCTGTTTCGGCCCGACCAAGAGGAGTTTTTAGTTTCGCTATATGTCCGACCGGAAGGAGTTTTCTCTCGTTATATGCACAGAAGATCGAGCAAATAAGAAGACAGGTTCCACCATGTCTCCTTAAGGGGGGACTGGTGTTAGAGAACTCTAACACAAATACCTGATTATCTAGCTGACACCAAGCTATGTTAGATTCCAACCTTAATAGGATATCTTTTCCAGCTATTATGCAGTCCTATGAAACTAAGACTTAGATGCGCATCAATCTGAGACCATCTCTAAGCAAGGATCCTCATCTTGCTTGCATACAGACTACATACGTATCCTGACTCTGGACCAATGCTCAACTATAAATATAACTAGGTATGTACCTTAAAACACAAGCTCTCGCTATTATCTCATAATCTCTAAAATAATCTTTTTACTGACTTTAGTGTCGGAGTATTTATGCTATGAACACCCTCGATGTCCTCTGATCTTCTTGTTCTATTATTACAATATTCAAAGCGGGAATTTCTCGAAAGCTACCTCAACATTCCATTTAGGAATAACCCAAATATTAGCCCTAACCAAAAAGGCTCTAATTTAACCCTACGTTTGAATTAGGTCCGGTTGAACCCGAAATATTCAATCCTTTAAAAAAAACAAAAGAAAAAAAAAAAAAACGAAGAAAGAATGAGGTTGGGTTGACCCCAACCCAATTTACACTCTTACGTCGGTCTCTCTACCCGCGTCTAACTTGGGGAAGGCACGACCATCGAACCCAAGCTCTCGGATAAGGTCAAGTCAATTGATGCGACGGGAAAGAAATTTTAAAAAAAATATGAAGTCGTTGGACGACTTAGTTTTAGTGGTCGTGAGAATTAGTTCACCATCTGGTGTTCCAAGATACGCAACTTAAGTTATGATCCGAATATTTAAACCCTCTGAATTTTTTTTTCGTGATTGAACTTGCGATCTGTTTTGCCATAATGCAGATCATTAATCATTTAACATTTGCCGATGGTGCAGTCATCTGTTTTGCCCCTAATAAATAGGAAATATGTATGGCTACTCATTACAATAAATTATACTTTTGGTAAGAAAAAAAGCCTTAAATTCGTTGCTCGATGAAGCAATTTCTTTCCAATTCATTACATAAGCAACGTGGCATTTATATTCGGGCAACAACGATTCAAAGTTTTTTACAGTTATTACAGATTATTTGTAATAAAAATTATATTTGGATTTAATATTAAATCCGACCAAATATCCATACATATCATTGGTGGAAGTTGGCACGGAAAGCAAGTGGCCCTGGCCCAGCCAAAAGGGTAGGCCGTAGAAATGCAGGCGTGTCCTTGACCTGACCTCGTTGTCATTGTTTGTTTTTTTGCGCAGAACTAGGAGTCTGTTGGGATGAGTGCATCAGCGTCTGTACCGAGATGTGTATAGTAATGAAGAGTGTACAACACAATGAAAATGATTAAAAAGTAAAACATATATAGGAATAGATAATTGAACAGGTAAAAGCAAAATTAAAAAGTATAGATAATAATTAAAATACAATGTGTATATGCTAATACCCTATTTAATTGAAATATATAACAGGATATATAATAGGGTATATACTAGACGGTATGTACTCATCATATACCTTAATGTTTATTTATCAATTTTAACTTTATTTAATTTATAATTAATATTATCAGAGTATTATCAACATCATTTCTTTCTATCCTTAACAGTGGATTTGCTTCGGATCAAAGCTATGCAAAAGTCTGGTAGAAGCTAACAAAACTTTTCTTCCTACATTTTATTACCCACAACTATTTTATTTTTTTACCTTGTATATATATATATATATATCTATTTCTCTCTTTATTTACTTTAAGAAATATGAGTCATATGAGCCATCGAGTGAAAAAAGATTTAATAAATAAAATTTTTGAGTAGGAAGTTAGAAAATGATAATGAAAATATAGATAATATTAAAAATATAAGAACAGTAAAGATAGATAGACGTCGTATATGAGTTCCAAGGGAAGACATTTATACTCTAAAGTCTAAACTTTTAGATGATATGTCCAAATACCGCGTAAAGCAATTACTAAATGGCAATAAATGGATATAATTTTTAGGTAAAAACTACTCGTCAAACTCATGTGAGTTTTAAACTGTAAAGCAAGTCAAAGATCAGCCATATTTAGAGTTTTAAAAACGATTAATTAATACTGTCAGAAACTAAAGTAGTTATTGGTGGATTGAATGACTTCTTAAAAGTGAAAAGGCATGCCAAATCAGAATTTACTCCCCTTGGGAACTACTGCCTACGTGAGGATATACGATGCTCTGTTCTTGCCCTTCTGTCACTGGGCTCAATGGGTGACTTTTACCAGCCAGCCTTTTTTCACGCAAATCCCAAGTGGAAGGAAAGAAAGGTTTGTATGGCCCTCATTTTAGAACTATTTAAGTAAACAGGCCTATCTTAGTCTATCTAAAAAATAACTTAGCCGCCGTTGGTTTGCTGACGAATGGCTGCCCATTTTCCAGCTACAGCGTGAAGTGAAGGTGAAAAGGGCAACACCGAAATCATCATGAAAATTTCATGCAAATGTTTGGTTTGGAGGCATTCTGATATATATGTTAAACATAATCCATTGGTTATTCTTAGCACCACTTATTTAATTAAGATTTAAAAAATCTTCTCAATCGAAAACTTAAGTAACTTATAAAATTGATATTGTTTGAGAGTAAATATGACGCATTCAAATTCTTTTTCTATTTATGGCTAACCCAGGTATTTAAGCTTTTAAACTTAATAAATAATGTTAAATAAGCTGAATAGATTGGATTTAATGTATTTGCATGCAGATTATCATGACTCCTAATCAATAATTTGCATGGAAATATCCATTGTAACAATACCAAGGAATCGTTTGCTACTATTTCTTCAAGTTTGTTAATCCATGGAAAAATTATTTTATGTGGTTTTTTCTAAACCTTGGGACTTTATTAAAAGTAAGTGCCTCATATTTTATAGTTAAAAGCTACGTAGAGAAATTTTAAAAAATAGTCATATTTTCCTAACTGATAAAATCTATTATAGTTCACTAGCATCTGTTAATTGATTAAGTGGCCTAGTTCAATAACATGAGATTGATGTAGTTGAGGTCATCAGACGGGCATCATCTTCTCTCGCCATGAGGGAAACATGACTGCAATATGGTCCTACCTTGAATTGTTTGAATGAGAAATTATCCCTGCTATTTGCTCATATTAAATAAAATGAGAGTAGCAACCAAACATAACCCGATTGAAGCTAATCCATTCCCCGCAAAAAAGTTGAAAAAATGACTTGTATTTATAGCTCCATTATTGGATCGATTGATCAGTATATTCTGTCAATATAAGCTTGAATTCTCCCATTTGTGTGCTTGCTATTACGTTAGGAGTGCCCCCTTGTGTTATGGCCGGCGTGATTCATATTTTGTAGACCTAGAATAAATGTCGGACTGAAATCACAATTTGATAATTAAGTAAATGGTTTAGGAGGCCATCCATGTTAATAAGGAAAAAAAATATTACAGTGGTTTAAATCTTTAATGACCATTTTGAGACAATAAATCAATTATTTGACGTAAGACCCTACATTGGCTTGGAGGCTCATGCACCAGGTATACCCTTTTTTTGAAGCTTGAATAAATTTAGATTAATTATTTTGTTATGTTAACTTTATGTAACTTAAATTGATGAGAAGCACGATTTGGAAATCAAAAAATTCTTTGACATTGTTCACAGTTTTGCATTGTCTGAAATAACTTTGGATTACATAAAGGCTTCATGCGAATGATTCGAACTGAATTTGTCCGAAATACTTCAGTTCATCTAATTTAATATTTTGAACTAACCAAAATGACATGAAGTACGTAGCCATGTGAATCTGAACTTCAACTTCCTCTTAAATTGAGTTGGCAATGTCCAAAAGAAAATTTTGGCACGTGTAAAGCTTGCGTTCGCAACGTTTGAAGCTTGGAACTTGGTCTTTTTCAGATATAGAGTCTAATAAGCTCATAACATATCATATTTTTATATCTAAATTCATATATTAAGATCTTCTTTTAATATTTTTAGTGGATATTTTACTTAACAGAGTTTGTTTTGTTGATCTGTAAAATGAAACTAAAAATTACAAAAGATGTTATTTTAAAATAATTTCTGGAACTGATGGAGGCGAAAATGTGTTCAATATGAAAGTTTTAGCCTTTGTTCTTATATTTTCAATGTATCAAGAATCACATAATTCTAAATTTATATGAGAAAGTTATGACTAAAATAGTTCAACTGCCTGTAGAGCTTCACATTTGTTTGCCACTTCATTTGACAGAAGGTGTTACTCTGAAGGCTCACGAATCATAGAATATGAATGATTCATACAAAGTGTTCAACATAAAAGTTGTAACACATAAAATTATCTATCCAATGCAAAAAGAATGGAGCAATTTTGAGTTTATAAGAGAAAGTTATGATCAAAATAGTAGTATTCTCTTTAGAAAACTCAAAAATATCAATTCCAGAGGCAACACAAAAGGTGATACTTTAAGCTTCTATGACTAAAAATACAAGTATAATTAGAAAAATTAATTAACATGAAACTTTTAGATCCTGAAATATCTATTCAATCCAACAAAAATTACTCAATTTTAAGTTTATATGAAAAAGTTATGATAATTCTACTATAACTACTTTGGAACATCAAAAACTCCAAAGTAGAATTAACAACTTCGAAATTCACTTCAGTGACTCCAAAGCAACATTTTTTGACTCTAAAGTTCACTTGAGTAACTCCGAAGTTCACTTCAAAGACTCCAAAGCAACATTGTCTGACTTTGAAATTCACTTCCGTGACTCTGAAGTTCGCTTGCGTGCCTTCGAAGTAGACTTGTGCTTCCAAAATTGACTTTTGTGACTCCGAAGTTCACTTTAGTAACTCTAAAGTTAATATTTAGTGACTCTGAAGTAAGATTTATTGACTCCAAAACAAGCTTCAGTGACTTCAAAGCAGGAATTCAAATTTTTGCTCAATCTTTGGTGAATCCACAGCAGCCTAACAAGAAATAAAGTTTGAAATCAAAGCTTGGAATTAGAATTTATTTATTTTTTCATTTGTCAGATGTTGCAAATTTAAGAGTATAAGACATGCGGATTGCAAAGTATTATTGAAAGTTGATTTTTAAGTTCAAGATTGTGTTATAATTTTTAGAACCCAGGATATGCAGCAACTCAGTTATTTTGAGAACTTCTATTTTTATGCATTATAATGTTTGGGAAGCTATATTTTCGTTGAAAAATACAGAGTTATTATTGGAAGAGGATCTCTATGTGTAAAGGTATTACAATTCGTGGAGGAGTTCTACTAAAACCGGGCTGCTTGGGTTATTTAAGGAGATATCTAGAACATAGTTGGGGGGTTGGACGAAAGAAGTTTCTAAGGGAGCAAGAGAAGGATTTTGAGTTCTGCAATTATGCATATTTCAAAGAGTTTTATTTTTATTTTTATTATGAACTAAATTTCTTTTTCTAGGGTAATGATGTAGCCCTCATTGATATTCATTGTTAATAGAGATTGTTGGGTTATTAATTCAATATCATCTTGTTTCATTTATTGTGTATAATGTAATCATCTAATTTATTTAATTATCTAATCACCAATTATGTGAATTAGCTTGGTTATCTTTGAGTACGTGGTTAAGGTAGATGCCATATGCTAAACTATGTACTATGCTCTTTTGAATGAATGAGTAGATAGTTAAGGTAGACATCATATGCTAAACTATTCTACTTGGTTCATTAAAGTTCTTCTAATTTTCATGAGTTTTCAATCTCAATTACACTACACGACATAGGTAATTAGAACAGGAGAAAATAATTGATTTAAACCTCCTAACGACAATAATCATACAGTGGATAGAACGAACCCAAGATGCTGAATTGATACCAACATCTCAACAACAATGAATATCATTGAGTGGTGAAGCCAGATCCTCAGACTCTTATAACCTAAATACTATTTTACATTACTTAAGTCATTATTTTCTATTTATCTTACATTACACTTTTAATTACTTAGTCTCTAAATTATCTTTCAGATTTAGGACAACTTAGTATTAGTAACTAAACATAATTGAACCAATTCGATAGTTCTCTATGTGATCGACCTTTGCTAAGCACACTGTTCTGATAATCTCCCATTTAAAAATATTATTTTAAAGTAATTCCCATATGCTTAGAGCCGTTTTGCAATGCTGACCTTGACATAGAAGAAGGTGAATAGTTGGTTCAAGTAATTGTCGAATGAGGAAATGCTGCAGCTCTGACTTGATTCACAGTTTTAGAAAGAAGACAACAAATTCTGACAGATCTGGCTCCTCCATTTTGATTGGTACTTTATTGCATTTGTCTAAAGTAAGTATTAGACGAAGTCTCTTTCTAGCTGGACAAACTCTCTTCAGCTTCTACTTTATCCATAGATGAAGTTAGGCTTCTTCTTTTTCAGACAGATACTTTTTCATCTTTGAACTTCTTCTTTCATCTGCTGCCTTTTCATTGTTTCTTTAGATTTTGAATATGATATTCAGATTAAAATCTTTGAGCATATTTTGAAATCTCTGTAACTCAAACTTTTTGAAATGTGCCAAATGGTTAAAACAAATATCTGCAGTCTTGTAGTTGGAAAATTGAATGAGTTTTTGATGTTTGATTCTTATTTTAGCACTTAAAACCTTCAAGCATTTTATTCTCCTTTAATGGATTGTCTATTTTTACAATCCAAAAAGTTTTTTGGACCGCTTGGAAGAATATTATTGCAAAATCTAGCTACTGCAAAGTGTTGAATTTTTGATATTTGAAAATAACAAATTTTCACTGTAGTAACATTACTGTAGTAGATTACTGTAGCTCCACTTTGTCTGAAGTAAGTAGCAAACTAATTAGATATGTCTGTCAGTTACTACAGTGTCATTACTATAGCAAATTTATTGTAGCACCACACCGCTTTGTTTGTTACTTCATCTACTGGCCCGAAGCTTTTTCTGTTGCACTATAGCAGAGTTATTATAATAAATTACTATAGTAGGTTACTATAGCAAATCACTGCAGCAATTCGCCTCCTGCTTCGTCGGATGCTTCTGCTTTACCTGGTGGTTCATTTAATAGTTACTGTAGCATATCATTGTAGCAATTCCACTTTATCTATCGCTATAGACAATTCCACTTCATCTGTCACTTCCACTTCATCTGGCACTATAGCAGCACTATAGCATTTTACTGTAACAAAAATACTATAATAAAATTATTATAGCTGTGCATCTCCACTTGAAAATTTTTGTACTTTTGCCATATTGTTAGCTTGACATTTTTCATTATATTTTCCATTATAAATCATAATATAATTATTCATATATAATTTGCATAAATTGTAAAGCATGGATATGTACTTTAAATCATAATTTTGTATCTATAAACTCATCTAAGTATAATTTCTCTTTTATGTAAATAAATAATATCTTCTATAAAACATACTTATCAAAATATGTTTATTCTTATGTAATTTTCACAAGTTGTAGAACATGGATAAATCGCATATTATTTTTCTAATGAAAGCTTAAAGTGATAAGCACATGATCTATCTATGATCTAACATATAATAAATGAGGTTAATGCATTATGGATCATAATGAATTCTTTATTTTTCAAAATAATTTATGTAATATGCTTGCATTCAAAATATTGCAATAATGATTATTTATGCTAAACATATTTGTCTTCATTTCAGCTTCCTAGACTAAAATCATCATTAGCATAGATCAAGTCTTAAGATAAGTTTTATTGTCATCAAAATCATACGATAATTTCAATAAAGGCATTCATATATCTTTTACTTCCTAATGTTAAACATTTTTTGTTGCATTGCGAAAACATACACATTCAGATCATGCGGTGGTACAGCATAACCATATCCATCATAAACTTGACCCTTGAAGTATGCAAGCTCCATTCCACTGATTACATGGATCTACCCTTGGTTGCCATTTCTAGAACAAGAAAAGTAAAGAACCATTTAGAATAATCTATAGAAAAATTATGAAGGATTCATTTATGTATAATAAACGACAGAAACAACAAAACTAAAAGCTGCCTTAGTTCAACACCCTAGGATACCACCACCACAACTTCCAAGAGCTGTGATTAGAAATTGAGCACGAGTAGACAAGCCTCAATTTTTGGTAATGCAATAAAAAATGCATGCCTGTATATTAATTTATTATGTATACAAAAAGAACAAATAAGTTACCTAAAACATAACAAGAATATAAAAATCTGAGTTTCACATTTTTTGTCTCATTTCTTTGGATATTTCATGAAGGCCAATTGATAAAGACCATGCTACAGAGAAATAGACAAAATCGTAAGATTTTGAACAACTCACAATACCATAATTGATTTGTATGAGATTAAATACCAATTGCAAGCAGTCTAGAAAGCCTAACAACAACATTCTAAGATGCCATTACATTCTTGGACTATTATGAAATCTTAAGCAGATATTCAAGCATGTAAGCCTCTACAATGACAAGCACTTTATCCTAATGTTTCTATCTTGAGATGCTGATCAACTAATTGCTAAGAAAGGGCAGAAAGAGGATGGAGATTTACGAAAGGTAGCTGCCACTGCCTCCTCTGAGACAAAACTGTTGATGATATTTTTTGTTCCCCATCCTCCTTATTCTTAGAATATATGCATAGGCTCTACAGCAAATGTTCCAAGCATCCCAATCCTTATTCCTAAGCTTAAGAGCTAATTCAGTGAAAGGGGAAAAATAGTACTTACATTGGAAAGAAAGAAAATGTGAAACAAGTTTGCAATGCTACAATAGGGGTTAGCAGCAGGGCATGGAGCAGGCCAGCAGCCTAGCTATCTTCGGTCATGTCATCAAGGGTATAGCTCCAGTCAGGGTGTAGTAGGGTTGTGAGCAGCAATCGCCAGTAGGGGTTTACAGCAGTTGCAGCTTCCAAATAGGGTTTGCAACTTTGTGTTGTCAGCAGTAAAGGATGGAATGATTTGGGTTGGCTGCAGCAATTAGCAGGAGAGGAAAATGAGATTCAATTACTATCAGTAGAGTTAGGTGAGTTTGGGTTGCTGGAATCAGAATCTTGCCAATTAATAGAGGAAATGCCGATCAGAGAATGACAATGGTCGTTTAGAGGAGCAGGAAAAGAGGATCTCTCCTCTAGAGAGGGCGAGTGACGATGGGTTTCTGGAAGGGTCGTATGGATTTTGATTTTCAAATGCCAGGGTTCAGTTGTAGGGCATAAAGAGAGAGACAAAGAGGGAAAATGGGTGGGCAACTTTAGTGTTTTATTTTTTAATAATTTTGATTTTTTTTCACCTTTTAATCAATGGGTAGGCGCCTACGGTATCATTTGCCAAAGATGCATTTTAACCAATTATGTCCCATTTATATAAAATCTCAAAGATGCATTTTAATGATATTAGCATAATAAATATTTTAATTTGAAGTATAAAAGTGTAAAGTATAAAAAAATAAAATAATGTAATATTCTATACACCCTCTTATAAAGTAAATATATGATTATATATAACTAGGAAAGAAAAACTCACATATATTTTTTATAATTTTTTCTAATGCAAATTAATTAAAATTAAATTAATTAATTATTTATTTCAAATATTATAAACTCAAATGTTTGTAAGTGCATTTAATGTTATATACATATAATTAATTAGGAAAAGTAAACCAATATATATTTGAAGTGCTCTTGTTTAATGCAAAATAATTAAAATTTTAATTAATTAATTAATTAATTAATTCTCATAAAAATTATTCATATAAAATATGTATGGTGTACAATACAAAAAAAAATCAAATTAAGGGATCGGAGTTACTAGGCAGTACCCCAGGGGCCTTTGGAATTTGGCCCCAAATTCATGTTGCTGTCTATCTGCAGGAGGTACCATAGGCACCTGCCATATCTCTTGCGATCTAAGCAGTATGTGCAACCTCCTATGTTACTGTCTGCCACATGAACTTCTTGAGATAGTTATAGTGATTTAGCCATATCTTCCTCATTCAAATTCAAAATTATATGATTCTTGAATTTTTGGATAGATAATTCTAAGAGATACAACTTTTCTGTTGAACACTTTATCTAAATCAACCTCTATATGCCCCATGAATTGCCTCAAAGTGATGCTTAATAACGATTTTCACCTTTCAGAAGGTATGAAGCTCTGGAGATAGTTGCAGTATTTTAATGATATCTTTCTCATCTAAACTTAGAATCAAGTAATTTTTATTTTTATGAATAGAAAATTTTAAGAGATAAAACTTTTATGTTTAACATTTTCTTTGAATCAGTCTCCATATATGCCAAAAATTAGCTACAAGTGAAGCTTTTGCGATATTCAAACCTGTTGAAATGTAAAAAACCATTAGTAGGTGTCACTTTGATGCAAATTTTGGGGCATATAGAGGCTGATTCAAAGGAATTTTCAATGTAAAAAGTTTTATCTATTAGAATTATCTGTCCAAAAAACTAAGAATCACTTAATTCTGAGTTTGTATGAAGAAGATATAACCAAAATATTGCAACTGTCTTCAGAGCTTTACAACCTCTGAAAGGTAAAAATTATTAGTAGGCATCACTTTGAGGCAATTCGTGGGGCATATGAAGGCTAAATCAGAGAACATGTTCAACATTAAAGTTGTATCCCTGTTAGGGAACTCTAACACATATTAGCTGTCGAGCTGGCAACTCACCACGTCAGACTACTACCCTTTTTAGGGATCGCTCCGAATCACGCAAAATCCGAAGCCAGGATGTGCATCCCCAAAGATCCCTCTCCTAAGTAAACTTCTTAGTTTGCCCTGCATATAGACTCACAAGACTCCCGACTGCGCATCCTGCTCATCCATAAATACAGACCAGGTATGCATCCCTGGGGCAGATCACTCGTTCCTATTCTTTTCTCCCTCCAAAAGTTCCGTATACTAACTTGAGCGTTGGAGTGTTCACGCCGGGAACACCCCCGGCGTCCTCTGATCAGTGTTCTAGTCTTGCAGGAATCAAGGAGGGAAGATCTCGAAAGCTGCATCAGCATTCCATTTGGGAACCGCCCAAACATTGGCGCCGTCTGTGGGAAGCGTTTCAAAAAGTTTGAAAAGATGTCAAACGACATTATAAACACAAACAATGCTCCCTCTCTCCCTGCAGTCATCGACAACACGCAGTCTACGTCAAACCAAAACAACACAGTGCCACAGCCTGAAAACTTGCCGACTCAACCCGGCTCGACAAACCAACAGGCGATGCAACACATGATGCGTGAGATGATGCAGCAGATGATGTAGCAATTTATGTGGCAACAAGGGAACAATCCGTGAGGACCCCCTGCCGCGGAAGCTCTTCCACCACCACCTCATCCCCAACGTCAGAAAGGTTCGACAAATGGATCCAGAGACCTTTACGGAGCCGGTGTCTACGTCACCGACCCCGCATTAGGAACATTACTACCTGATGTGCGGGTACCGCATCCGGTAAATGTAGAAAACACATTGGCCACGGGCATCCTGGCCATCGACCTGGTAAATACCGTCCATACCATCTTGGAGCCGATCCAGAGGCAAGTCGACTATGGCCAGGAAAGAGAGGCATCTTCGCACCCCGGGATAAGAAAACTCCCAAAAGATAATGCCACTAAACTGGAAGGATGGAACACCCAAGGATGGCCAGAGAAGCAAGCATCGGCAAAACGTTCCCCTTTCTGTCCAGAAATTCTGGAAGAGCCAATTCCCAAAGAATTCCGAATACCATCCCTGGAAGGTTATGACGGCACCACGGACCCCGATGACCACCTCGCCAGATACGATGGTCAAATGACCCTCGTAGGGGTCTCTGACGTCATTAAATGCCGCGCATTCTCGCCGACACTCAAAGGAGCAGCTCTATCCTGGTATTAAACTCTACCGCCAGAATCCATCAAATCCTTCAGTGATCTAGAAGAGCACTTCCGGAAGTACTTTATTGCTCAACGAAGGCAGAAAAGAACAGTGAAGTCATTGATGATGGTAAAGCAAAGGGAGAACGAGACTCTCCATGAATACGTGAGTAGATTTAATCGGTATACATTAGATGTGGAAAAGCTAGACCACAACATTGCGGCAGCAGCACTCCAAAGTGGAATTGCAGACCCGAAGGTCAGATACCAGCTACACCTATGGCCCCCAAGAGACTACTCGGAGCTCTTGGAGATGCTGAATCGACACATAAATGCAGATAAAAGCACCAGAGAAGAGGACGTTAAAAGACAAAGGAGCTGGTCGCGATCCCCGCCTTCATGGCGGGAAAGAAGCCACAGTCGATGTCACCCCGGATCCGGGCAAGTATCTTTTGCTCATGGATCCGGGAAAAGTAAAACAACAGGAACAAACAGAGATACTCCCAGGCACACTCTTAACTGCTCCGCCACCCACGTCCTCCACGAAATCCAAGACAGGGATACCAGGTCCCCTCTCCACTAAAGATCAAAAGAAGAAGTCATCTAGATCAAAGCAAATACTGCCTTTTCCACAAAGACATTGGCCACGACACTGAGGAATGTCGCATCCTAAAAGAAGAAATCAAAAAGCTCATCAAAAGAAGGAAGTTACTACAATATGTGGTTGATGATCCCAGAAAGGTGGAGGATAAGCATCAAAAGGCTAGGGGGCGAGAAGAGAGAGAGAAAGACCTTGCAACAGAAGATAATCAACCTACGACAGGAACCATCAATGTGATATCCGGTGGCCCAGTAAACCATCCCCCTACTCTAGTAAACATAGTGGAAAGTAGCTCCAAAAGAAAGAGAGGAGAAGAAGAAGACTTTCCGATCATCTTCTCACAAGAAGATAATCCGAATGGAGAAGACCCCCAAAATAATGCGGTGGTTATATCGGCCGTCATCCAGAACTACCAAGTAAAAAGAATCATGGTTGACAGCAGGTCCTCGGCAAACATCCTCTTCTACCATTGCTATGAAAAAATAAAGATCTCAAAGGAAAAGCTACAACCTTATGTAGGGCAATTAACCGGCTTCACAGGAGAATGTGTCTTTCCAAAAGGAATCATCAACCTCCCATTTACGATAGGAGATGACCCTGAAAAAGTAACAATCCATCTGGATTTCCTGATAGTCGACATCCCATCACCATACAACTCTATCTTGGGATGCCCATGCCTCAATAAGATGAAAGCTGTCGTATCCATTTACCACCTTGCAGTTAAATTTTCAGTCGAAAAAGGGGTTGGTATAGCCAAAGGAGACAGAAAGATCGCCCAAGAATGTTACAAACTCTCAATGAAGGAAGAAATGTCGAAAAGTATGCAGATAGACACCATAGATAACAGGGACGAACAACAAATCACCCATAATGAGCCGACAGAGCCTCTGGTCATGGTCCCGTTAACAAACGGATCCGAAGAAAAGATCATCTGAAT
>JAYJMB010087770.1:0-16057 GCA_036873735.1 Pouteria campechiana
GGGGGGAGAGAGAAGAAGGGGGCGCAGCTGCGTCGGGTGATCGAGGAAGAAAGGGTTGCAGGCGGCGAGCGCAGTGGGCGATCGGGGAAAAACTTGGGCACAGGTGACGGGTGCAGAGCGGTTTGGCGATGGGGAAGAAGGGGCGTAGGTGCGGTCATGGCAGAGAGGGGGATGGGGACAGGAATTAGGGTTAGGGTGAGATGTATATTAGTATATATATTAATATATTTTTAAAATTTTTTTATTCATATAAAATCAGGTTTGGGTAAACCCAATTTTGATGGTTATCAAATTGGGTTCGGGTTGCAAAATTCTAGGTTTGAGCACTGGTGAAAAACGGGTTCGGCGGGCTGGGTTTGGGTTGAACCCGACCCAATTTGCACCCTTAACCACCACTACTATCATCATAATCACCACCACCTCCACTCTTTGTTCATGAAGTTGATAACAATCTAAACTGAAATGGATTTGAAGGATCTTGTGATTGAGAAGTGCTTCTAGATCTTGTCAATGGATCAAAGTTTTCTATTGGAGTTCTCTTCTTCTCCACTACTCTTTGAACATTAGCTCCTTGCTCATGAGCTAAATTAGCAATACTAGCCTCTGACCCTCCATCTCTAGTATCTAAATCATTAGATCGCTGCCACTCATATAATGGGTCTTCTCTTTCATCGTCTTGCTCTAGAGGAGCATAATGCCCTATCATCATTAAATCTAATAGGTCTTTATGAAAGCTCTCTCAGATCGAATCAATCTCTCCTGAAGCCTCATATTGTAATGGTAGAACGCTAAATCATTTAGCCTTTGGTAACTTAAACTATTTCTTCTGCACGTGTGGATTAAAGAGAACATACTCCAATTACATTCACATGGGGATGAAGATACTGTTTAACTTAGTATTCTACATGCCAATAGCCTCAAATTTGGGATATTCGTCCCATAACAATTCCACTATTCACCTACAAAAGGAAATTAATATTTGTTAATATTCTAAAATAAAAAGTAAACAATATCTTTCTATTTCAGTATCCTCTACTTACATGGCATAGCTTTACTTCTTGACTGGATTGCTACATTCATTCCAAATAATCCCTTCACATCTTAGAAGTATATCAACTATAGCATTGAAGAAAGTAAAAAGTTTTAATATGCAATTCTTAATAAACAATCTTTAAATATGATACAATTGTATTAGGTCATCGCAGTGTTCGTATTATCGATAAATACCTATTTATTGGTGGCCCAGAAAAAAGATATGATCGTTTTTATCGGAAATATTATCATTTTTTCCTGGAACTTTATCGGTAAAATAGAAAAATAGAAAAAACTCAAGAAATTTTCACTAAAACTTTGTAATAAATTATGATAAATATAAATATACAATTTGGGCAAAAAATTGGATTGAAAAAGCCATCATTACATGAATAATGAATGTGCATGTGAGAAATGCATATGGGTTGACAGAAGGAATGCATGAGAAAGATTCGAACACTTTTGAATATGTAAATCTTTACAATATATGTATCTAACAATGTCTGAAAAGGACTATACATTCAAAACCAATCAAGAAGCATATTAACAAATTTTAGAAAATAATTTTATTTTTTACAATTTGAAAAATATTTATTATTAATATTAAATTATAAAAAATGAAAAATCCATTTCTAGACAAAACTTTACTTAAAAGAGCTAACTAAATTGCATTTATCATGACCCAAAAACTGATTTTTTAAAGAAATATAGTTTTAGGGCTTACCCTCAAAATTTGTAATTTTACGAAAATAATAATAATAATTTTTTTGTTGAAAATCTGTTTTTTTCAACAAATCTTACATTTAATTTTTTTCTGAATTCGTAAACAATGACTAATTTGGGATGAATCAAATGATTTGGGGATTTTCTCTAAATTGCGTGTTCATCCCCAATTTGCCCAAATCTGACGGATTTTGTTGTGAAAATTTGTTTAAATCAACACTTTAATGCAATATAAGTATAAATCACATGATTTCGAACAAAATAAACATAAAAAACCATGAAAAAGATGTATTTTCATACCTACATAATGAACTGGACATCCGATTTGAGAAATGTGATTTTGACATAGAAAACGGAGTTTTTCTTCCACAAAATCAATAATGGATCTTCTGTCTTTGGTAGTAGATTGTAGAAATGAGGAGAAAAAGGGTTTGGAAGGGGTTTTTGCAATTCACAGTGGTCGTCCATTAAAAATCGAAATGATCCCTATTTTACAAGAAATATCGATATTATCTATCATTTTATCGATAATATTGATATTTTATTTATCGATAAAATGACAGATAATATCGATATTTCTAGTAAAACAGGAATAATGTCGTTTTTTAATGTAATTTTTTATTGCTGGGAGCTGGGTCATCGTTTATAGTTACCTCACTAATAAGATTACCTACATTGGGATTGTTAGGAAAAAGCTTTTCAAACACCTTAAAAATGAAGGGCTAAGCCAGGCATCTTGACTTAGATGCCACTCATAATGATATTTGAGGTTTAAATAATAAGATGTAGAAATTAGAAACTATGTTAGTTAATGTAAACGAAAAGGATCTACATATTTTCCATGAAACTAAAACTTATTAAAGCATATAGTCACCAACAACATGTAGAGGATGACGTAACATGCCCTCCCAATGAGTCTCTATAATATGATAAACCCAATCTGCTCCATTAGGATTGTTTTCTTTGATTGCTTGCATCATAAAATGAATGGATTCATACATGGAACCCATGGATGGATATGTCTCAGTATCTACAATCCTTAAAACTCAATAGATGGGTTCCAGTATGTCCATCAACCATTGCACATGATCCCAAAATACAACCGTCATGATAATATCTTGTGTTTTCTTCCCCTCTTCCATCCTTATGTATTTTAAAGTCCGCCACTCTTCGGAATTGAAAGTTGTGATGAGAGCTTGACGAGCTTTGTATAAGCTATCCAGTGCAATGTAATTTGTAGCAAATCTTGTTTTACCAGGACAAACAATTTCTTTATCATACCCAGATGTTCTATGAAACATGGAAAGAACTCAACTATGGTTGTATAGAAACTTGGTCATTGTGTGTGCTCTTTGAATTGTTTTTTGAATTGCAGGACGACAACCAATATCCTCTTATATCAAATTTATACAATGTGCAGCACAGGGTGTCCAGTAGAGAGAATATTTTTCTTCCAGTGTTTTGCTAGCCCTATTATAAGCAGTTCCATTATCAATAACAATTTGCACCACACGATCTGCACCAACCCATTCAATCATTTTTTTCTAACTCCTGCTTAATGTAGCGGGCATCCTTGATATATGCTGATGCATCTACCAACTTTATAAATACTGATACACCTCTGCAATACACCATAAAATTAATTATGGACATTCTCATTGTGCCTGTCCATCCATCACACATGATGGTTACCCTATAAGTGTCCCAATGAAATTTCTGACCATTTATCAAATCATTTATTTCTGCCACCTCTCCCTTTAAATACTTCTCATATATTTCCTTCCCTGTGGGCGGTTTTATATTGTCTCCCTTCCTTTGGGCGATGGCTACAAAGTTTTTAAATGCAACCAAGTTTGTTGCATGAGTTGGAATTGCATTGTAGAAGAAAAACTTGGATGAAAATTTCCCAAGCTGGGCAACCTTGCCCCTTCCCTGATTAAACATCTGCTTAATTTTCTTTTGTACTTCACTCGCTTGTCCATTTAATCTAGGCTTAGTCACCTTTATACTCTTGCTACGCCTAAAATAGCCCATAATTCCACCCTTTCCACTACCACTACCAGCTCCACTGCCACCACTAGCCTCCCTAATTGACCGATGAAATGTTGGCATGCTCCTCTTTAGTCTAATCATTTGCTCCCTTTCCCATTACTCCACTCTAGAGGTATTCATGACTCTTCTTAAATCAACATCATCTTCTTCCTCATCCCCCTCATCATCATCAACATCCACGGTTGCAGGAAATTCATATAATCTTTCTGAAATATTTTTCTCATGCTACTTTTTTGACTCTCGAAAGCTCACTCTTTGTGATAAAACTCTCTTCATCAATTTTTTGACATCTGATGGTACTTTAGGGCAATTTCTGACATTCTTGTACCCTCCAGCTAAATGCTCCTTCAATTTTGTAACACCCCCAAATTTTATTTGCTGACCACACATTCTGCTCCATTTGGATACCCTTCAACTGGTTTCCTATGCTCCTAAGTAATATCTTGTGGCTTAGTTTTACTGCTTTTTTCAGTATTTGAGCTTGACATATTTAACCTGTAAATAAAGACAAGAAAGAAAATATAAAATAATTATATGACATTCAACAACATATTTATTTATTTTTTATTGTTTTTAAATATTATTTATATAAATTAATTTTTAACATAATTGGTTTTTATATGTTTTAGAAGTTATTTAAATAGAATACCCAATCTTCAACTTATTTCAATTTACATGATGATAAATCTAAGAAATAAATCACTAATAAATCATAACAAATTTAAATTATTTACATAAAACATCAATTTCCCCCCAAAATAATTTTAAAAATAAAAAATAAAAAAGTCCAGAATCCATCTCATATTGCTAGTTGTTTGAAATCGAACATACCTAGATGGAAATGAATCAGCAATCGCTACTGAAAATGGGGAAAACGACCACGTTGTCGTCGATTTCCTCCTTTAGATCAGGTTCCAATGCACACAAATGTTGTTGTTGAACACTCCACTCACGATTTCAAAGAAGTGGAAGTCGATTTGAAGCCTACAAATTGCAAAAAAGTCTACTTTAGCACGTTGTCGGCAAGATGGAGGTATGTTGCTCTTCTTCCCGTTGATTTCAGGCCCCCAAATCTATGTTAATGTCTTTGAAAATGGATTTCGAAACACCTATTATCAATTTTGAAGGGGTAAAAATGATTTCAGCTAGGAAAAAATGAGATTAGGTGTCAGCAGCCACGCTGTCGACTTTCAATCTTCAACTCGAAGCTTTAAACCTTTTTTTTTTGTTTGCAAATCCTGGAAAGTGGTTTTGAAATTGAGTTTGGGGAAGATCCGGGTGGGTTTTGGACACTCATAGAGGGGGAAAAGTGCTGCAAATGAGATTTAGGACACCCTATTGACTTTCGGGGGGGGGGGGGGGATTTCAGTGAGATTTTCCCCCTTCAAGAAATTTTCGCCGAGAAAAACGAATTTGTCTCAAGAAATTGGGGAGAATTTTGAAAATTTTTCCAATTTCTCGAGAATTTCTCCAAAAAATGCAATGTGGCTGTTTTCCCTGGCAAGAATATCTTGGTAGGACGTTGAAACGAAAATTTCGTTGAAATATTCGAAATGGCAAGCACTAGTCAAAAAAATATCTTCCACGTACACAATTAAGATAACTATTTTGCCAGTGGGGAAATGCTTGACGAAGAGTGTGTGATCCGCTTGACACTGATTGTACCCATATCTCTTTAGAACTTTAGAAAACCTGTTGAACCATGCATGAGGAGACTGTTTCAGCCCATATAAGGATTTCTTTAGTCTATAGACTTTGTTTGTTGTACTGGGAGATTCAATTTTAGGAGAAATGTCCATATAGACTTCTTCTAAATCACCGTTGAGGAATGCATTTTTGATATCTAATTGATAAAGAGGCCAATCCAATTTAGATGCCAAAGAGAGGAGGACACGAACAATGTTGAGCTTTTCTACAGGGGCAAACGTTTCCTGATAATCAATCTCATATGCTTGAGTGAATCCCTTAGCCACAAGACGAGTCTTGAATCTTTCCACACTTCCACAAGACGAGTCTTGAATCTTTTCACACTTCCATCTGCCTTGTGTTTCACCATAAAGATCCACTTACACCCAACGGCTCATTTTCCTGATGGCAGTTCTGTGAGCTCCCAGGTCTTGTGTTTCTCTAAAGCACTGAGTTCTTCAAGAATGGCTGTCTTCCATTCAGGTACCTGAATAGCTTCATGAACAGAGTTGGGCACGTGTATCTGATCAAGATGTTTGATAAAGGCCTTATAACTTGGTGACAGACTTTTGTAGGAAACAAAGTTGTAGATGGGGTGTTTTGTGCATGATCTTACACCTTTTCTCAGAGCAATTAGCCAATTCAAATCATCAGGAGGCGATTCAGAAATGCGAGGTTCAAAGATGTTACCTTAAGAACTACCAGGGTGGCTTGTACTCAGAGTTGGACTCATGGATTGGCTCAAGATATGCTCGGTTCATCGTTTCCTCTTGAGTTCTTCTCCTCCTACAAAAGACACGAAGATCACTATTTGGAACATGGAAATTTTGAGAATCTGTTGGCAAATGAGTTGAGGGTGTTGGCAAAGGAGTTGAGGGTTCAATGGTATTATTAGGAATGGGGTTGTTAGGAATTTGAGGTTCTGTTTGAGACACTGATTCACTTTCAGGAATTTGAGGGATTGGGTTTGAGACAGGATTTGTTGGAATCACTAAAGGTTTAGATGAAGAGGGTGATTGAGTGGAAATGATATCCCAAAGCTGGTATTCATTGCCTATGTTCCCCCCCTAAATGGCAGGTTTGGGATAATATAGATATTGTTCAAGAAAGTTGACATCCATTGTATTATAGGACCGTCTTGTGACAGGAGAAAAACATTTGTATCCTTTCTGGTTTGGTGAATATCCTAAGAATATGCATTTGATGGCTTTGGGACCAAGTTTACCTCTATGATACACATGGACATAAGCAAAACATCCAAATACTTTTACAGAAATGTTAGACACAATTCTGGAATGTGGGTATGACTCAAGAACAGTACCGATAGGCGTTTTGAATTTTAGGACACGAGATGGCATCCTATTGATAAGATAGGTTGCAGTAAGGAACTTCCCCCAAAAACTATCTAGGGATTGTGAACATAAGAGATCTAGCTACCTCGATAAGATGCCTATTTTTCCTCTTGGCCACCCTGTTTTGTTGAGTTGTATCAACGCAAGAGCTTAGGTGAATAATCTCATGATTTCACAGATAATTACCAAGAATTGAAGCTAAGTATTCCCTTGCATTGTCAGTTTTCAGCACTTGGATTTTTGTTTGAAATTGGGTTTGAATCATGGCATTGAAATTTTTAAAGATCTGACCTGCTTCAGATTTTTCTTTAATGAGAAATAACCAAGTGACTTGAGTATGATCATCCACAAATGAAATGAGCCAACGTGTACCTGTTATGTTTTTGATTCAAGGATGACCCCAAATGTCAGAGTGAATTAGTGAGAAAGGACATGATTTTTTATATGGAAGATTGGGGTATGCATGTCTAACATGCTTTGAAAATTGACACACTTCACATTGAAAATGCTTTGAATTTTTATTTCTAAATAATGAGGGGAAAAGTTTTTCCAAATACAAGAAATTAGGATGACCTAGGCGATAGCGATTTAACACGATTTCACCATCATTATTGGACTTAGAATTTAACAAATCTTTATTTTGACATTGAACCTCTGACACAGCTTGGAGGACTCGTCTTTCTGGAGAGTCTTCACCTCTGAGGAGGTAAGAGTCCCGAGTACTCTCTATCCCTGCCAATCATCTGCCCCGGATCCAAGTCCTGAAAATTCACATAGGTTATGAACAAATTTAGCCACACACTTTTCATCACGGGTGAGTTTAGTAATTGATAAGAGATTACAATCAAGGGTTGGAACAAGAAGGACATTAAGAATAAGGGAATTCGAAATTTTGGCTGAACCAATTCCTGTTACTTTGGATACAGATCCATCGGCAATTCTAACAGTATGTCCTTCTTGGCATGTTTTGAGATTCATAAGAAGAGAGGCATCACCCGTATGTGATCTGAAGCACCTGGATCAACAATCCATGGTCTCTTAACCTGCTTCACAGTAAGAGCTTTGAAAGTGTTACCTGATTGAGCCAAAGCTGCAGATGATGTTGGAGTTGGCAAGGATTTTCCAGACATCTTCTGGAGAAGCTCAATCTGCTCTTTGCTAAACAGGGCAGATTCGGTTGAAGCGTGTCCATTGGTTGTGGAGATATTATTTCCATGACTTTCTTTGTTGGTGTGACGGGCGGAGGATGGCTTCCAATCAGCTGGCTTGCCATGAATTTTCCAACATGTTTCCTTGGTATGACTGGGTCTATGGCAATGGTCACACCAAGGTCTTCCTCTTTAGGGCTGTTTGTCATCATTATGAGATTGCTGGTCTCCTTGAACAGCAAGGGCAAACCCTTCCCCGGTTGCTGGAATGGTAGATTGACGACCCATCATCACCTTTTTCCGATTCTCCTCTCAATGAACTTCAGAGAAGGCTTCACAGATGTTTGGTAAGGGCTTTGTTCCTTGCACTCTGGCCTGCACTTCATCAAGATCTTTATTGAGCCCCATCAAAAATTTGAAGACCTGCTTCTTTTCGACAATCTGTTTGTACAAGGCTCCATCTTTGGGACACCTCCATTCATGAACCTCAAAGAGGTCTAGCTTTTGCCAATACTGAGTGAGAGAGTTAAAGTATTGGGTAACCAAAGACTCACCTTGACGAAGATCATGAAAGATGCTTTCAGCCTTAAATGGTTCGGATGTATTCTTTGAACTGGAATAAGTTTCTCTGGCAGCATCCCATATATCTTTGGCAGTTTCGTATAGAAGGAAGTTCTCTCCAATTTCGTTCGTCATGGAGTTTATCAACCATGATATCGCCATATTGTTCTCAGATTCCCATGTTCTGTATTTTGTATCATCTTTGTTGGGAGCTGCTGCAACTCTGGTGAGGTAATCTTCTTTCATCTTTCCGCTTATGAACATTATGACGGATTGAGACCACTAAAGGCAATTTTGCCCGTTTAATTTGTGACTGTTGATGGGCAGAGTGCTGTTCTCGGTTCCTCCATTGGAGCTTGTCATTGCTGTTTCGAGATTGGCAGTAACTTTGGATGAAGAGCTATGTTTTTCTGTGGCCATACAGTATTTGTTATGTGAGGAGATGGATCTCAGAATTGCTCTGATACCATGAAGATTTTTAGAGGAAGTATATGAAGAACTAGAATAGAAAATGAAGTTTTCTCTTATCTTTCCAAACGTATGTACAGCAGTATATATAAGATTAGGAGTCAGAAAATTAGTCCACTAATCTAGGAAATACAGCTAATACTCCTACAATCGAAAAAAGAAAAGGAAACTAAATCCTAGGAAATCAGGTAATCAACTAATTGAATCACCTATTTACAGCCTATACAACTCAGCAAATTACAAGAGGAAAATTTTCCTTAATTTCTGAGAATCAAATCTCAGAAATTCTACATAAAGCATAGTTGGTTTTATAGCTATTTCATAAAAGTTTCCTTTTAATTTAATTGACAGTTGGTTATTGCATAAACTTTTTGATGCATAATGCCATTTTTGTCACCCAACTTTAATTCTATGTTCAACTTTCTTATGGATTTCTCCTCTCTTGAAACATTAATCCTGTATGCCTATAGTGGTCTTTTGGTAGTATCATAGTACCAGGTTTAAAATCTTAATTAGATGCTCATTTATATTTTTATTATTGTTGAAAATATATTTCTCATATTTAATTTTTGTTTGACTAATTTTAAAATACTTTGATTCTTAAGATATTTTGATTGTAAATCATTTCTCCATTTATGTAGCTTTAAATTTATACCATCACCTATGTATCAAAACTATGTCATTTTGCAAATAGCATACTCTAATTTACCCTTTCCTATAAATTCTAATAAGCTCATTCATGATCAAATAAAGAGATAAGGGTTTAAAACCGAATCTTTCTGTAAACCTACATTGACTAGAAAACTCACTCATTTCTCTACTCATGATCCTCACATTTTTTATAAATCCATTATACATACTTCTACTGATATTGATACATCTACTAATAGCTTTTTCCTCTCCAACATTTGCCATATTAAATCCCTATAGACTATCATATGTTTTTTCTAAGGAGGTTCTCTCTCTCTCTATTTTTTATCAATTGCATAAATATCTTTCTTATCTATATTTTTTCATCAATTGCTTAAATAAGAAAATATTTTTAGTTCTTGATCTTCTTGGCATAAAACCAAATTGATTTTCCAAAGCACTTGTTCCATGCTTTAACGTTTGCGTAATTACTCTTTTCTAAAGCTTTTTAGTCCTGCCCTAATGCCACTTGGTCTGGCACATGACTTGTTTCATGCCCAAGGTTAGACCCCCTCGAACAAGCAATGATCTAGAAGTCTCTTCTACATACAAAAATAAAAGCAATTGTAGTCTTCTATGATGTAATGTGAGTTTTCTGCATTCTGGAATTATCTTTACATAACACCACTTGTATCTGTGCTAAAATCCTCTTTAGCTTTCTTTTTCCTATTAGTTTATCTTGTTCCAATTAGTTTATCTTAGTAGCTTTTGCTGGATGTCGCATACTTTTTCGTGACTACTAGTTCTTCTTCACTTGGAAAATATTAATGTAATGAGTTTATTGCTCAACAAGCAAGCAATACCATCGCTAAGTAAGTGATAACGTGCATCCCAATTAAGAAGAAAAGGCTTTCTTACTTAATATACTACACTGTAAAAGCTTTTTGTCATGTTGAAAATATGTTTATTTTTAGCTCATAAATATTTTTATTTTAAGAAAACATGTCAAATTGAGCGTGAAGGGCACAAAGTATCCTATTGGGATGGGAAATAAAGTGATGGTCTATATTCCCACTAATTGATCAGCATCTTTGGTGTTTGTCCATCTATCCATTCTAAATGTTATCCAGGTCAGGTTTCAGGGTTTGAGGGGAAGGATTTGTGTTGGTCCCAAAAGAGGTGTATGGCAAAGTACTATCAAAACAAGATTGGTAAACTAAAAGGAACGTGCAAGTGCAAGAATAAGCAAGCAATAGAATGCATACATGAACACAAGATAATAAGGCTCACCAAGAAGTATATTGGTTTGGCCAAAACCTGGTTTCTACTCCACTCTCCAAGATATCCCAACCCTGGGTTCCTTTCATCCACAAGTGGAATCACACCTGTTTTGGTTTCTCCAAGTTCAGCAAGAACTCTTACAATACCTCCTAGTTTTTCTGAGCTTACCAGGGAATTTTTACAACGCTATTATTGCAAGGACAACCTTTCCTTGCTAGTAGAAAACTCAAGATATCCAAACGGAAATAATTGTACAAGCAAAAGCATCTTGTAAGACAAGTTTGTACATGTGAAAGAACTAAATAAACAAGAAAATACTCTTTCAGCTTGGAGAAGATGGTCTTTCAGCACTTATAGTAGTTCAAGCTTGGAGAAATTTCTTTGAAGTTGTTGGGAGTGTTTCTCACTTAATACTACATTGCTAGCTCTTCTTTAAGTCTCAACACCTCATATTTATAGTTTGAAGTGAGTTTTAGCCATTTGTAGGCGCTTCCAACAGCCATTTATGCTTCCAACAATCATATGAAAATGCTAGCATAAATGATCATTAGAGGTGACAGACCCGTTTTGCTTCCTTTGTTAGATTGATGGAGGTAACAGATCTCGTTCATTTCCTCTGTGGTTTTTTCTATCAGTCACTGTCTAGGACACTCAACTTTTAGAATCTGTGACAGATCTCTGTCGTCCCGTATGCTTCCTCTATCAAACTGATGGAGGTAACAGAGATTACAACAGACCTTTATCTTTCCTCAGTTGCTTCCTTTGTCAGGACTATTAGAGATAATAGTCCTCTATTGGTCCTAAGTCATGCAAATTTGATTCCAGGGGATTCAATGGACCTCTATGGCCCATGTTGCTTTGTCTGTAGGTTCTTTTGTTACTCAACTCAGTAAAACTTCATTAGCTCTAAACTTAAGTTATGAATAAGTTTTGTAATCATTAAAACACACCTTTAAACTCAACAATTTGTTTGGTATCTATGACATTGGATCTGGTCTCTTTCTAAGAGTGGCTAATAGTCCTTCTGCACCCTGGATTTATGATCTAGTTGCCAATTCATCATGCTCATGCAATCATCTGTATACATAGGAATTCTCCTCTTTGCTCGCAAAGAGAGGTGAAAGAGAAGTTGAATCATAAAGATCAAGACTGTACTGACTCGGTTATTTCATTTCATGCTTTATGGATCATGCTCATTCCTGCAATGCTTCTTTTCATGTTCTATGCGTCATGCATCATGCTCAATCATGTAATGTCACATTCCATGCTTCATGCATGATACAATTCATGTAATGTACTTTTCATGCTTCATGCATCATACCCATTAATGCATGTTGTGCTTTCATGCATCGTATGTGTTCATATTCATACTTTTCTTTCATTGCTTTTCTGTTTGGTCATCCATTGGATGTCACAGTCCATCAGCCATCATTCTGCCACTTCAAGTGAGTATATACTCATGTAATTGAAAATTGTGGTGCGACCCATCCCTTTTCTCTCTTTCCTTATGGGAATCCACCCTCACCTTCATTTTTTCTTTAACATGATCTTGACCACTATTTAGACTTGATCAGAGCTCACAAAAAAGTCTTCATTCGTTCATGTGTACATCCTAATGCATCACATACACTTCCATTCATATCACCATGCCTTTCTTCATGTAAACATTCTCATGTACATCATCATGTCTTGATTCATGCAAACATTACCATCATCCTTTGCTTCATGCATAAATTCTCATGCATACCATCATGCCATGCTTCAGCATGCATTGTCATGCATCCATTCTCATGCCTTTCTATGTGAATGTTTTCGTGCTTTCATTACAAATGTCATCATGCCATCCTCTCATGAGAGAAAAATCTGCAAAAGCTACATTAATCAAAGGAGTACTTTGTATGAAATCTTCACAGCGACATAAAATCATGTAAAATTCACAAGACTTAAACCAAAGAAGTAAGCTGCATAAAGAAAAAAATCTACAAGGTTACATAAGTCAGATAAATAATAAACTACATAAAAATCTATTAGGCTATGTGCAAAGAAGATTTCATAAATTCTGTGATTCTGTTGTAGGTTAAACAGAAGAACATTATTTTCTCACAGAACTATGCATCTTTATGTCTTATATGATTTACAAAGAATATGAAAATCTTATTTCCTTTTACCCATAAACTCTACCTATTTTTTAAATCACATAAATTATAAAGAGAAAAGAAATATTTATACTTATCTATAAAACTACAAGGGTATAAATATTCATCATTAACTTGCATAACTATGCAACCATATAGATTATATTAACCTTGACAGGAGTTTGGGAATAAAATCATATATTTTCATGCATTGGCTTGTAAAAAAAGGTGGAAATATCTATTCTTTTTTGCAAAACTTATGCGTTAAATAGACTATAAAAGGGCTGGGATACCATTAGTTACTTACAAAACCTTACATTTTTGTCATTCTGTAAACTATGGTGATATTCCAATTATTTACCTTTCTTTCTTTTATCCTTCTTCACACTTTGTTGGCAGAAGCTCCCAAGGAATTTCTTTTCTAAGCATTCTTTTGGACAGAACCTTCTTGGGAATTTCTTTTCTAGCTTTCTTGTTCATAGAACTTAGGAATTTCTTTTGTAAACCTTCTTCTGGATAGAATCTCCCTAAGAATTTCTTTCTGCTAAGACATTTAATATTCTGATTGTAGACATTGTAGAACATAATGACAACTAGTCCCCCATAAATTTTTATTTCAATTAGACCATAGATCGTGTCAGTCTGACCATGCAAAAGGCTGCATGTAAAACATGTCATTGTTATATGTGGCTCACGCTACTATTAAAATTTTTATTTTAGTTTATAATTTTTAGTTTTAGAACCCTCAAACCTTAGATCTGACCCCTTCATTAAATTTCGAGCAACAGCAAACCTGAGAAGGATATTGCATTAAATTTCCAGCTAAACCTGAGGAGGATATTGTCCTTTTTAATCTTTGTAAAATACTTCATTCTATTACAATAAAGTCATTTTTTGCCATTTATGGCTTCTATTAATGTATTAATATATTTTTGTTTCCTATGAGCGATAGGCTGCATTGGAGCCCAGATGCAATGAGAGGTGGGCAAGGGTTGCTAGGTCTTTTTCCTATAAGTGATGTGCCACAACAGTGCCTAGTTGTGGTGAAATGTACGCAAGGGTTCCTGTGTCATTTTGGATGTGTGTGGGTAAAATGAAGTTAGTTCAAAGATATAAGGTTCTTCTGACTTCTTGGAATGTAAGATCAATTTCTAGTATGAGAATGAAGTTGGTGGATGCTATGAGAAGAAGAAAATTTAATTATTAATATAGCATGTTTTTAGTAGACTAAGGGTGCATTTCACAATGAGGAAAAGAGGGTTTTCCACCCTTTTCTACCACCTTTTTCACACATTTTGATTAATTAGATATCTTAACTACCTAACAACTTTACTTTTGCTTGTTATTACCTATAATCATTATTTCATATAAAATACAACAAAGCTTAATTATTTTATCTTTATTTACTTTATTTTTGATCATTACCTCTTGTTACATTATATTATTTCCCCCACTTTTCCATATTCCTTTTTTTCTCATATTTTTTTCCTCATTCCCAAACACCCCTAAGTGGAAAGGAGTAAAGGCTAGAGAAATTAATGGATATAAATTATGTTATATAGGGAATGATGTCTCTTTACTATTGTTATGGATAGTCTCACTAAACATTTATAGGACGAGGTTCCTTGGTTGTGTTATTTGTAGACGATAGAGTTTTAACTTTTAATAGCTAAAACAAGAGAAGTAAATTTAAAGTTAAACAAATGGCAAGACATTTTAGAATCTAAGGTTTTAAAATTAGTTGAACAAAAGCCGAATGTACCGAATGCTATTTTAATAAAAATAGAACAATGAAAAAAGAATTCGTTAAGATTGTAGACCAGGTAGTATCACAACATGATCATCTTAGGTATCTGAGATCAATAGTTTAGGAAAATGAATAAATTGATTGATTATAGAATTTAAGCAGGGTGGAATAAATGACATTGTGCTTTTGGAATTTTATGTGATTATTGAGTGTAAATTAGATTAAAAGGAAAATTTTTCTGGATAACTATAAGGCTATCTATGCTTTATGGGTAGAATGTTGGGTAGTTAAAGAACAACATGAGATAAATGTAGCTGAAATGAGAATGTTGAGATGGATTAGTGGTAAAACAAAAAAGATAAAATTAAAAATATAATAATTCAAGAAAATCTAAAGGTAGAATCAATAGGTCATAAAATGGGAGAATATAAACTTTAGGTGGTTTGTTCATGTAAGCAAAGGCTAGAAAAGGCACCGTTTAGAAGGAATGAATTTATCATAATAGAAGGTTGTAAAAGAAGTAGCGCAAGGTTGAAGAAAACTTATTTATTAAGATATGAAAATTCTTGGACTTAATAAGAATATAAACCGACAAGAATGGTGCAATAAAATCCATGTAGCTGACTCCACATAGGTGATAAACAACTTTTAATGGTGATGATTAATGTATTTTCAGTTATATTTTTTATTATAAATTTGTTATTCAATTTTAACTATCCATTTCAAATTTCATCATGTCTCTTATGTGCTCATAAAATTTCAGCCTAGTTCGACTACTAAATTGGTTGATCTAGACTATTTGTAATTGAATGTCCTACCTTTCGCTGACATGTGTGCATGTGGCACAACCTTCTTGTGCCATATACATGTGTTTGCCGCAGCATGCCATTTGCGCACAACTCACTTGCTACTTTCACTGGGCTCATTCTAGGCCTAATTCTTATTGTAGCCAAGCCAGATGCCCATGCCTATGCGGTTTGCCTTGAGCTTAGTTCCATGGCCAGTGCGGCCTACTCATTGTTCTTAGCCCACCGCTCATAGCTTAGCCCGCCACTCATAGTTGCCAGTCCGCCAATTATGGTGGAGTTGTTGATTGCTATAGGATAGCTATAAATTTTTTAGAAACTTTTTCTTCCTATTCCTTCTAAAATTACATTATCTTAATTTAAAAAATTGGGGCATCACATTTATAATGTGACTTCTAAGTTTTATTCTACACTAATTGACAGAACTTACGTATCT
>JAYJMB010087771.1:0-20658 GCA_036873735.1 Pouteria campechiana
GAATAGTTATATTATTCTATGTGATGAATGTTTTTACCCTAGGTAGACAACCCCCTTTTTAGGGAAGATTTTGTCTGACATTCTGTAGATATTAGGTCAACTAGAAAATGGTATTAAACAATCCTACCCTAGAAATGGGAAAATTATGGCATGATTATGTATATTTATGGTGTAAAGTGGAGTAACTGCCTGGGAGGGTAGGGTGTTACAAGAGGGTGATGAAGAAACTTTAGTTTTGGATGGAATACTTTTCCCATATTTTGGTTTAGGAGAAGTATCTATAGGAGATGGTGAAGTATCAATAGGAATTTTAGGTTCAGGTTGCTGAACTGGGTCTTAAGATTTTTATTGAGTTGGAACATGAACTTCATCAACGTCCATAGGATCTTGATGAGGAGTCTGCCTTGCTGGAGTATCTATGGGCTCTTGAATGAAGATTCCACTAGTTCTTCTTTTGGTTCTGGGAGGAGTAAGTCTAAGAGTTGAGGAATCCTCCAACTTCCTCTTTTCCTTTTTCTCATGAGTGGTTTTCTTTGAAACAACAACTTTCTATCGATCAGACTGATAGTAAGATGAAATTTAGGGGTTTTCAATAATGAAAATGCAAGGCTTAGGATTGATCAATAATGACATGAGCAAAAAGATATGAATTTCACCAAACATGATGGGAGACAAGGCAAGAACCAAAAATAATAGGAGATAGGGTAAGAAATAACCTCAACACACATGCAAAAGAAGGGTGCTTTCAAAATGATCACAATAACAATGATATGTTCTACATTGCATTGATGCTTAACCAAGCATGATCTACTAGCATCAATCTAATGATAAACCCAAAAACTAACTATTAAAGCATCCATCTAAGTGCATGAATTCAATGGAATAGTGTGAATATTAGAGAAAATAGGGGCTTCCAAGAATTTCATCAACAGTCAGCAAAAGCAATTTAAAGTTGTAAGATTTCAAGGATTTGAGAGAGTGAAATTCAAGATCATTGAATCTAATGGAAATTCAATCTAAAAAATCTAAGCTTTATTATCTTGGAACCAATAGTTCATATAGACAAAGTGTCCCCATAAGAAATTGATGTTTTCAATGAAACATACATTAAGGAATATGGAGATTTGCCAAGAATAAAGAATCACATTGACGAACACAAACAAAAATTAGGGATTTTCAATTTAAGACGTAAATCCCCAAGTTTCAGATTTTTGAAGCATAGTGTAATGCCCCACTTTCAGAGGTGTTACTTAGGCAGGAACAAGAGGACTCTTGGTCAGAGTCTCCCCTGAACTTACCCTCTTAACCTGTATAACCATTTACAAACACCTACATGTGCCCAAAATTATAGTCGCACTATAAAGGTAAATTGTATGAAAATCATCCTTGCATTTAATAAAGTAATGACATGCAACTTAAGACATTTCACACACTTAAATTTACATTATTTACTCCGTTAACATATTGAATAAATCATACTTTGTGTACATTCAAAAATATATCAAAAAGATAAGAAACTCTAATTATCATAGTTTATCCCTCTCTTGAGCTCCAAACCCTCATTGGGCTCCGTCTTCTAGGCTGTCAACTAAAACATAATAAAATAAAGTGAGTCTGAGTAACTTAGTAAGTAGGCATAAATTAAATCAATAATTAAATCATAGAATGTATGTAATAAGATTTATATGCTCATAATATAAATATATTATCATGAATTGAATACAAATGGTGACAAAATTTCTCAATAAAAATCTACTAAGATGTCTGCTATATCTGATTGTCTCTATTCAGATTTTAAATCCTCTTCATTCCTATTACACTTCCTTCATTTCTAGTCATCCACACTATTTTTGCCTACAACTAATTAATACCATATTCAGGTGGCCATCAACCAAACCAAGTGAATACAATCATAGCGAAACAGACTCATCTTTCTTATAACTTTGGTGTACTTTGGTCTTTCCCTACTACTTTGTTTATGAATGTTATGAGACTTAAAATATCCCACCTTCACTATAACTCAGGGGTCGTAGGTTTCCCATTTACACCTATTAAGTAATCAAAGGAGTCTCATAAATAATAGGCTAATCAGACCTCTTCGCCAAGATAGGCGGTATTCACAAACAAAGCCCTAATAGGGGCAGGATCCCAACAACCAAATAGCCATCCCAATAGGCATCCAAACCCAATTTGCTATAAATCATATATGGGCAAATGTGAAGTTCTTACTCAAATTACTCAACATAGTATAATGCTTCCATTCAATTATCAAACCCAATAATATAAAACCTTATGTTATTCAATGCTTATCATATCATCACAATTATCTAAGCATACCTTCAATTCTTAACTAGATAACCAAGCTCAATTTCATACTTAGTTAAGACATCACTTTCAATTACATATATTTTACTAAATGAATTCTTATGCTAAGCCATTGATTATCATACATCTTAATATGATCCTTCTTATGTATTCATTATATTTCAATTAATTTTCCAAGATATTCCCATAAAATGTACATTTAATTAGTAGAAATACATAAAAATACTTAAATTGTCAAAATATACAAAATACTAAAAATTTGGAAAAGTTACTATTCACAGCAGCACCTTGCCGTGGCAAGATAATAGTGTATCGAATTACACTGTTCACAGGGAAATCTTGCCACAGTAGGAGACTACCTTTCCGCGGAAGGGTCTCTGTTATCTCTATTTCTGCATTGTTCTAAGTTTCTTGCTGTGGCAAGGAAGTTCCTTGCCACGGCAAAGTCCTTGCTACCACTTGTTTTTCATGAAAACTTATTTTATTGTCTCATTCCCAATGTCCCTTATGTAACCACTTTAATTTCCTCTTATTTCATTTAACCTTGATTCTAATCTACTATTTCCACTTATCCATCAAAATACTCTGATAAACAATACTACTCCATTTATGTCATACAGTGAGTTCATAACTTTTAGTGAAGTTCATAATACTTCACATGCACTAAATTACTTCCCACTTTCATTCATTTCTTTTATCCATACTTAATTCTTCTTCTTTCTAAACTTCTCACTATTTTGCACATGTCTAAAATCTAATATACTAATTTTATCCTAAAATTAACTCATAACAACATTGAACAATAATAATATCAATATTGAAAGATCCCAATTTCAATAGAAGTACTTAAGCAAATAAACTTGCTTACCTTGTTAATACAACTTCTCTTTAGTTGAAATTCATGTATTTCTTAGATTTCCTTCACAATTCAAAAATCCTACATTTAAACAAATGGTTCATAAGCATTCAATTGCATTCACTATCCATAAAGAAGAGTCATTGTAGATTTCATTATAGTTTTAAGTTAGGATTTTGCTAATTACTTATCTATAACTCAATTAAGATGTGATTATGGAATCATTAACAAAAGTTAAACATGTTATACTACTCTTAGTGCTATTTCATCAAACACCTATAGTATACTTTTCAAATTTCTCTATACTTGTCATCCACAAGTTGGGATTTATGTTCCAAATTACATATAAATGTATTTGAACTGAATTCCTACTAAAATTCACAGTCAAACATCCACTTCACTACTCAAATTTTGTTTTCCCCAATTTCTACTCTTCCAATAATAAAATCCTACTTTTTGAGCTAAAATTCAAATGATATATCAAGTAGAATATGTTAATCACTAGTAGAAATAGCTTATCTCTTAATTTATCTACTCAAAATCCATAATCCAAGATCTAATGCAAAACCCTTGTACTTTCTGCACTTGTCACCTCTCTAAATCACTAAATATGAGGTTTTGTTCTTGATGGTTTGCTATAGATTCTTCAATTCTTAATCTTCTGAAAGTTTAACTTCAACACCTTCAAGAATCAAGGTGTTTTGAAGCTTTGGGGAGCAAGAGGGAAGGCCAGAAATGGATGGGGCTGAAAGATGGAGCTGGTGGAGCATTTTAAGCTCCACCTCTCATAGTACTTTGGTGGCGCGTACCAACAGAGACACATGCGGCCCACTTATCATATATTCAGACCTTCTCTAATAATGAAATTTCTTCCTATACACCATAATTCTTAATTTATTTGTCACTTCCATCATGATTCTTCCATTTACATTATAAATTATACATATATAGTTCCTTTATACATTATAAAATAGTTCTTCCCATTTCAGAAATTTCAGGGTCTCGCACATAGCAAAGGGCTTTTCAACGTTTCTTCCTAAACAACAAAGATATACTCTTAATCAACAAGGGATAGTGAATTTGAATGAGAAATGCATGAAATAAAGAGATAACTAGGATAGAAATCATCAATCTCACGCATTTCATAACAAAAATGAAAAACCATTAAGGGATTTTTGAAGAGAAGAGCATTATCATTGTTTTGATGAGGATGAATGAAAGGAATCAAGCTATAAGCCATCAAATTGCACAATGAAGCAAAACCCTTGGAGAAATGAATGCGTTTCTTTGAAAAAGATAACCTCATTTTAAGGAGGAGATAATGAAACGTCTTGCCCAAATCCCGCACTTCAGTTATGCTTCTGACTTCGAATCTGTCGACATTTTCAATCTATCGATGTTTCACAACTGTTGACATTTTACAAAAGAAACGATGTTGTACCATCTTTTAAGATTTCACAAAATATGTCTTTTATTATGTGGATGTATGCTATACATTATGCAAATGGATTAATAATGCCAAGTTCTCTTCTAATTGCAAGAATCTATCAGTGAGAAGTGGTTTTATGAAATTTTCTACAAATAATCTTTAATAGGAATAAATTCAATTGAAATATCTTTCAATTAAACATGATCCCTAATGAAGTGATGTCTTAACTTAATGTGTTTAGAACATGAATGTAATATAGGATTTTTAGTCAAATTTATTCTACTTGTGTTATCACATTTGAAAAGAACATACAACCTCAAATTTATAGTCACTTAACTATTATTTCATCCAAACAGCAACTAGCTGCAACATTGTATTCAGCTTCAGCTGTTGATATTACAACTGTACTTTATTTGCCAGACTACATAGATATAAACATACTACCTAAAAACTAACAAGTTCCATTCATGCTTTTTTTGTCTACTTTATATCCAGCATAGTCGACCTCAGAATAACCAACTAATTCAAATGAGATGTTTCCACAAGATACTTAAAATTGCGTTTGACAGCGAAAGATGTGACTCCTTTGGATTTGACTAAAATCGAGCACGCATACACTAAAATAAATGTTAGATTTGCTGGCAGTCAAATATAACAAAGAACTAGTCATGCTTCTATATAACCTTTGATCTATACTTTTACCACTTTCATCCTTATCTATTTTGATACTTACACTCAAAGGGGTTGGCATGCATTTCAAGTTTTCCATGTTCAACTTTTTCAACATTTCTTTAATGTATTTAAATTATGAAATGAAAATACCTTCTTCAGTTTGTTTTACCTTTAATCCAAGAGAGAATGTTAGTTCGCCCATCATTCTTATTCAAATTCACTTCTCATTAGGTTTTCAAACTCCTTGTAGTAGTTCTCATTTGTAGAACCAAAAATATATCATCCACATAGATTTGTATAATAAGAATGTCTAAATGAATATATTTACTGAATAAAGTTGTGTCAACTTTACCTCTTTGAAACTTTTTACTCAGCAAAAACCAACTGAGTCTCTCATACCTAACTCTTGGAGCTTGTTTTAGACCATACAATGCTTTTGTGAGTTTAAATACAAAATTTGGATGTTCATGGTCTTCAAAACTTGAAGGTTGTTTGACATAAACTTCTTCATTTAGATATCTATTTAAGAATGCACTCTTTACATCCATTTGAAATAATTAAAGTTGTTTCAAAGATGCAAAGGAAAGTAACATTCTTATGGCTTTAAGTCTAGCAACAGGGTAAAAGTCTCATCATAATCTATTCCCTCTTCTTGAGAATATCTTTGTACTACCAAACATGCTTTATTTCTTACAATGATCTCAGATTCATCAAGTTATTTTGAAAGATCTATTTTGTGCCAATGATAGATTGATCCTTTAGTTCTAGCACAAGTGTGTACACGTAATGATGCTTAAACTCATCTAGATCTTCTTGCATTGCTATGATCCAATTTTCATCTAAAATAGCATCTTTCACTATTTTGGGTTCAATGTAAGATAAGAAAGCAAAATTGCCATAAACATTATAAAGTGAGCTATGAGTTCTGACTTTGTTATACACATCTCCTATGAAATCCTCTCATGGATGATACATGTGAGCATGTACTAATTGGGATGGTTTAGGTAACTCATCTTCACTTACCTATTCTTCACGAGTTTTAATTTTTTACTCAAGAAGATATGATGATTCATCTTTTAGTAAATCTTTAGATCCTTACTGAACTTCATTTGATGCTTCAAGGAAATCAAATCTCTTATCCATAATGTTTCCCACTTAAACTTCTAGTTCTTGTATATCCAAATGGATCTATATGTAATAACTCAAGAGGTTTTATGGTAGAAACAACATTTTTTGATTTGAAAGAAGCATACCAATTCCTCGTATTATTCCTTGATTATTATCTCCAAAAGTTACTCTACCTTTATCCTGAAAAGATAAACTTTTGAACAAATATTTGCTTCCTTTCATGTGATGTGAACATCCACTGTAAAGGTACCAATTGAATTTTATTCTTAAAGTCAAGCACACCTGAAAATGAAAAACTCTAGTTTTTGGTACCCACATCTTGGGTCCATGTTTGGCAGGTATGATAACAGTGTGTTAGGTACCCAAATCAATTTTATCCCATTATTTTGTAATCTTTTTATTGTATAATTATAAGCTACAGGTCCAAATTTATTGAAAAATAATAGTTTTCTTTATGAAAAGTGAAAGTTTTCCTTCTAAAATTAGCAACATGATTCTAACAAGTTAAAATTTTGATCTTCAACTAATTATTTCTATTTCTCAAAGAAGTACAACATTGATCTAGCTTTTTAGTTTCATCCAACAACTTCATTGAGTGAGTTTCCAAAAGGTTATTTTCATATTTCAATTTCAAATACTCATAAATGTTTTTAACTCTAATTGTATTCTTAGTATCACTTCTTTATGAATTTGAAATTATTTTTTCAACTTTGCATATTATTTTTGGTACCAATTTTGATTCATCAAGAAGTGTTGTATCTTCTTATTATAGTTCAAACAAAAATTCATCATAACTTACCTCTTCTGAAGCATTGCTTTCTCTTTCCTCATTATCATGTGCCATTAAACCAACATGACACTCCTTATTATCAAATTCAGAGTCTACACAGATGGATAAGACACTATCAGACCAAGCCTCAAAACTCTAAGATTTTTGATTTTTTTTCTATCCTTTTTGACAGATCAACATACTTTCTTCAGATGTCTACTTCCACCAGAGTTGTGATAAGTGTGTTCCTCTTCTTCTTCTTTTCTGAATGATGTCTTTTTTTGAATTTTCTATCATCCTTTTTGCTCTGCACTCCTTGAGCTGCTACAAATTTGTTCTTCATCTTGTTATTTATTTGAAGGAATTTTTTGAATTGATGAGTGAGCATAACAATCTCTTCATCTTCTTCATCTGCGTCAAAATCAGATTGATTAGAAGTAGCCTTTAGACCAATAGATCTCTTACCTTTTAACTTAGTTTCATTCTTCTTGAAGACATACTCATGTGATAGTAATGAGCCCATCAAACCATCAACCTTCTGTTTTGAGATGTCTTTTGCTTCCTCAATCACTATCAACTTTGTTGTCCAAGCTTTAGGTAAAGATCTAAATATTTTCTAAACTTCCTCCTTCTCTGTAATCTTCTTTCTAAGACCTTTCAGTACATTGACGATCTTGGTAAACCTGTGATTCATCTCAGTGATAGATTTGTTAGGAAGTATAGTAAACAATTCATAATCATACATTAAAAGATTCATCTTTCTCTCTTTCACTTGAGATATCCCTTCATGAGTAATTTGAAGTTTTTCCCATATGTCTTTTGTAGTTTTATAGGTTGACACTTATTCGAACTTAGCTTATGAAATGATACAATACAAAAGGCTTTTAGCTTGTTCATTTATAGAACATTTCTCTTTCTGTTTTGCTGTCCAAGTGCTTTTTCTTCCTTTTGGAGCTATAAAACCATCTTCAATTATGCACCATGTAGACATTCTATGACCCATCAAGAAACTTTGCATTTATAATTTTCAAAGAGGATAATTATCTCTAGTTAGATATGGAGGTCTATTTGCATATAATCTTTCTGAAAAATTGGTGGATTAGAATGCAAATTTACTACTTCCATTACCATTTCCATTTCTGCTATTATTGTCACTTCCACTTCCATTGGTGCTTGTTGAAGCCATAGAAGATTACTTTGAGCAATACAAATATGGCTTTGATACCACTATTGGTCTCGTGTTGTGGCTTAAGTATATAAAGTAAATGAAAGTGAATTAAATGCACCACAATATCAATCACAAAAAGAATTAAGACCACAACTTATAGTAGTTTGTTGATCCCTACCTACTCTACTCTCCAAGTCAAAATTCCAAACTTGGGTTCGACTAGTCAACTTAATCCCAAAGCTATAAGTGGTAAAGTTTCTCTGTTCTCTAGATTTACACTTCCAGGTGGCTGTATAGTTGAATTACTAACACACCCTATAATGATTCAAGCTATCTCTTGGTTTACAACCCAAACCAGGGTGCAATCAATACAATTAAAGAAACAATAAGTTGAAGCTTACAAACAATTTGACACATAGGTGACATTGGTAATTCAGTGAGCTTCACAGCCTTCAATCCAATTTTGTTCGCCTACAAAATAAAGGTTAGCAATTGTTGCAAATCTTGATTACTTTATTCATACTTGTTCACACACTAAGATCTCACTGTCTAGCACAAACGTTTCTTCAACCACTCTCCCATTAAATATTTAAGCAACTGTTAGGAGATAATCTCTCAAAAAGGTTAAAGGAAACATCAAATAGGCTTAAAATTCAAAACTGCATAATTGTCAGTAACTGTCAAAAAACCATTAACATTTTTCTCAAAACCAATGTTTTTCCTACACAAGAAAATTTGTCTAGGTTTAACTTCACCATTTTATTCTTTTATTGGTAATCAGTCAAAGTTCAAACATCACTAGATTTAAATTAATCGAGTTTTCAAATATAAAGCCATTGAGTTTTTGACAGAAAATGTAAACAAATTTCCCAATCTATTGATACAACATTTTAAGCATTTCATCTTTCAACCTGTTTACATCAATGCATCAACATTTACATCAATCCATTCCATATCATTTACTTAAATCCATTCCATAATCATGCAAACTATTCAATCAACCTTTGAATTACCACTTTGAAATTAAATTTTAACAATCTTTCCTTCAGCTTGTCACATGCAATAAAGACTTATCAATTCTTATTTTGGATTAAAATATTCTACAACAAATCCTATAAGTGTTAGTTCAGTAATAATATCTTTTCAACTCATATACCAAACACATCAAATACCAAGCAACATCAAGTTAATCAGGTTTGTTCATCATCAAAATAGGAAACAGGAGTCAAACAATAATGCAAAGGCAATGAAGTCATTATTTTGTGACTTATTGGAATGATTTTGATAGAGTTTCATCATGCACCACAGCTAAAGACATTTAGGATAAGTTAGTGTCTATATACAAAGGTTACTCCCAAGTTAAGAGAACTAGGAGGAACATCCTCACAAGAGAGTTAGAGAATTTTAAGATGAAAGAAGGAGAAAGTATCTCCAAGATGTATGTTAGATTCTCTAAGATTACTAATGCTATTAAAGGCCAAGAGAGAGAAATCTCCAATTTTGAACAAGTCATGAAAATTTTAAGAGCTCTCCCTGAATTGTGAAATTAGAATATTATTGCAATTGAAGAAGCCAAGGACTTGAACACACTAAAAGGTGGTGATTTAATTAGTTCATTAATATCCCATGAACTGGTTAAAAATAAGAGAGACGATCCTATCAAATAGAGAAAATCCATGGCTCTAAAAGCAGTGAAGAAGAGTAGCAACGAGTCAACTTCTCAAACAAAGGATGAAGTTGCAATTCTTGATAGAAAGTTCAGAAAGTTTATGAGAAGCAACAAAGTAAGTGCCTCAAGAAAGTAGTCCAAACATGATGAGGGGAAGTAAAGATAAAGAAGAAGAAATCTACCCCAAGTGCAAAGGAATTGGACACATGATTGCAGTATGTCCAAATGAAGAGAGAGCAGATTTAAATGAAAATAAAGAGAAAAGAGAAAAGGATAGAAAAGAAAAAATAAGTTAAAATGCCATTAAGAAATCAAGCAAGAAGAATGTATGTAAATGAGGAAGAGTCTTCAATCACGAGTTCAAGTGAAAGAGGAGTAAAGAAGTGGGCAAAATGGCAAGAATCTGCTACATGGATTATATAGAAAATGAATCCTCAAGCCACATCTCCACCAAAAATCAATCTGAGAAATGCATCAATGTCTTAGAACCTTAGTTAAATTCCTACTACTCATAGTTAAATTCCTAATACTCATGTACCTCTAATTCTTCAAGCTCCACTAGTGATTGGTGTAAATGTAATAAGCTTGATGAATTACATCAATCATATGATTGACTCTTTAATGAGTTTGAGACACTTGGACAAAAATTCACCAAGAAAAAGAAACATTTTGATGCTACAGTCAAGGTGAATGCTATACTCATACAAAGAAACCTCTCTCTACAAAAGGAAGTTTGAATCTTAATGAAAGAGATAGAAATATTAAATAGCATATTGAATGAATTCTCCAATCCAGGAGAATTAGTAGCCGAGTTCTGACATATGGCTACACAAAAGAGTAAAAGGGACTTGGCTATGAAGAAAACCCCATATGAGCTTTGGAACGGTAGAAAACCAAATACTTCTTATTTTCATACATTTGGATGTCTATGTTATGTGCTAAATAATGGGAAGGATAACATTGAGAAGTATGACCCAAAAAGTGATGAAGCTATCTTCCTTGGATATTCTTCTAACAGTAAAGCATTTAGAGTTTTCAATAAGAAAACTCAAGTTGTGGAGGAGTTAGTGCATGTCACATTTGATGAATGTAGTTTAAACCTGATAAAGGAAGTTCATAGTGATGTAGATGAAACCATGAAGAAAATGAGGAAGTTTCATTTGGAAAACCAAGGGGGAGAAGGAACTTCAAAGCATAATGATGATCAAAATTCATAAAATGGAGAGGAGATAAGTGAAGGTAATATTCCATTCCAACATCCAACTAATTTGAAATTCATGCAAGACCATCCTAGATATCAAGTTATAAGTGATATCTATGATGGTATTAGAACAATAAGATCCATGTACAACATCTGTGGGCACTTTACCTTTATTTCTAACATTGAACCCAATTGCATTGATCAAGCTCTTGATGATAAAAATTGGATCATGGCAATGCAAGAAGAGCTAAGTCAATTTGAAAGAAATAAATTTTGGGAATTGTTGAACATACACTCTTAAAATAGTTTGATTTTGATGATAAACATTCTTAAGCACCTATGTTTTGATGATGAGCAAAGACATGAGTGGAATATTAAGGTACTAACAATTCATTCTCAAGAATTTTACAGAAATAACTTTTCATTTAACTTGAGAATAATCTTAATGATGATCAAAGGAAGAAACCAAGTAAATGCATAAGAAAACTAAGTATATAAATCATAGAAATACTTAATAGAAGAAAATAGAAAGTTTAAAGTTTTCAAGGAAGCTTTAGAGTTAGTTTTGGGTTTAAATTTCATTCCTTCAGAGTTGCTTGAACCACTTTAAAGATAAAAGGTTAATGCTTTGGAGCCACTGGAGTACTTTAGAGACAAAGGAGCAACCTTTCCGGATCACAAAGTCACAAAGTCTCAGACTCAAAAAAATGTATCGGAGCTAAGCAAAGGCATTTTGGAGCCACTGAAGCACTTCAAAGAAAGAAAGAAATAACTTCAGAGTCACAAGCTCAGATACTTCAGAGTCAATCATGTTGCTTTGGAGTTACGAAATCAAAACCTTCGGAGATAGATAAAGAACTTTGGATTCATAAACTTACAATCTTTGGGGCTAAGTCAAGTTCTTAGGAGTCGACAAGGGATTTTGGAGACAATGATAAGAAGCCTTCAAAGTTAATAGACCAAAAACTCTTTAGTGAATACAACTTATCAAAGTTAGAAAATAAGTGCTTTAGAGTCAAGTGAAGTATTTTGAAGTCAAGTGAAGTAGTCAAATATAGTTAAGACATTTTGGAGACAGTTAAAGCATTTCAGAGACAATGAACAACAGCCTTTGGAACTTAGAATTAGTACTTTGGAGTCACAAAATAATCACTTCGGAGACAAAGAATAATTTCAGAGTCAGCCCCCAAGATCCTAACGCAAGACACTGCCGTTGCGCCACTTTAGAGCCTCCGAAGCACATCTTCGGTGCATCCGAAGTAACTATGACTTGTGTGAGTTGTGCAGAAAATTTATATTACTTAGAAGATTGGAGGATCTGATGTTAGTTCATAGACTTCGAAACACCACTACATGTACAACGATTATAAATTTGAACATTTCTCAGCATTTAAAGATTCTTACCTACCATAGTAGAAAAAGTTAGAGATCTCAAAGAAAGTTAGATATCTCAAATATAAAAGAAGTTAAGTGAGATCAAAGACAATAATGGTTTTCCACTGAAAAACAAGAGAGACCATTTACTAAGTCTTTAATCCTTTTTCTTCCATGATTTCAACTCCACTGCAGTTCATTCAAAGAAGCATTCAAAGCCATTCATTCAACCACTTCTGAAGTTTGAATCCTACTAATTTTATTACTATATTAATTATGTTTACTGCTTTCCAACTTTGTACAAAATTAGCCTATTAGAGTTATATTTGTATACATTTATTTTTGCATATTTCTGCAAGTCAAGGACTTGCCTCTGTGTAGTGAAAATAAGCAGGATACTTGCTGAATATTTGTCTAGAAGTTTCTCGTAAACTCGGAAAACTAGTAAGTTGCTGGTGAGCTTGTAAAACCAACAAGTGTGAGTTGAACATGAGTTTAGCAGAGAAGCCTAACTCGGAGAAGAGGAGTCGGAACCTAAGTGAAAGGCCAAACTACTATAAAATATCAATAAATTCTTTAGTCTTGCACTTTGATTATTATTTGGCCAAAATTTTAAAGACTTAATTCACCCCCCCTTTTGAGTCACCATTTGAATGGGACCAACAATTGGTATCAGAGCAGGCTTCACCAGTTATACACTACTGTTCCAATCACATAACTTGTGAAGAGATTTCTATGGTTACCTATTTCCATAACACTTTTGCTGAAGGTCAATATACTTTTAGACCTCCACTATTTGATGGTACAAGCTATGGATACTGGAGGATGAGAATGAAAAATTTCTTGATTGCTTTAGATTATTAGTTATGGAAAACCATAAAAGATAGTTTGATTGTCCTAAATACTGAAGATAAATACTCTGCTGAGGACATTCTTGCAACTAAAAAAGATGCCAAGGCAAATAACTACATTTATTGCACTCTTACATCCTTAGAATTTGACAAGATATTCTCTTGTGATACTACAAAGGAAATTTGGGAAAAACTAGAGATTGCACATGAAGGCACAAAACAAGCAAGAGAAACTAAGATAAATCTTCTTGTGCAGGAATATGAAGCTTTCAACATGAAGGAGATAGAATCAATCTCAAACATGTTTGGAAGGTTTCAAAAGATAACAATGGGGTTAAAAAATCTAGGAGAAAAGTATGTAGAGCCCAAAATGGTGAAGAAAATTCTAAGATCTTTATCAAAACAATGGATGCCCAAAGTAACAACAATCCAAGAAGCCAAGAATCTGGACATAATGAGTCTAGAAGAGCTCATGGGTTCTCTTATGACTCATGAGGTGCTAATGAATCAGAAAAATACTAAAGAACCAAAAGGCAAGAAAGCAGTTGCTCTTAAAGTTGAGTAAGAGAATGACGAATCCCAAACTGATGCATCCACAAGTGGAGATGAAGATGAGGAAATGACAATGATTACAAAAAGATTATGAAAAGAAACGAAGTGGACAACAACAATATAGAAAATTCAAACCTAAACAGACTATGATTTGGGTTCCAAAAATAATTGCAAATGTACTCAATGCAACCAATATTCTTTAGTTAAAATAATATTACCTAAGAGACAATGGGTACCAACATTACCGGTAACTAACCCACCTGGACCCATTCCCAAATGGGTACCAAAAGTTAAGACTTAACTTTATCTATGCAGGTGTGCTTGGGAGCCTCAAAGAGCAGTACGTGGTATATAGATAGTGATTGCTCAAGGCACATGATAAGGAATAAGGAGCTAGTCATAGAGCTGAAAATGAAATCTGGTGGAACAGTAACCTTTGGTGATAATGACAAAGGTAGATTAGTTAGGATCGATAAGGACAACCAACCACTATCTACTACATTTTCATATGTACTTATAGTAGAAGGATTGAAACATAATTTTCTTAGCATAAGTCAGTTTTGTGACAAAGGCTACAAAGTTGTGTTTGAATTTTAGTCTTGTTCTGTACTAAATAAGTCTTAATCAGTTATAGTATATGGTAGAAGATATAAAAATATATATTTGGTTGATCTATCTGATATTCAAGCTAAGTATCTTATTATGAATGATACTGAACCCATGTTGTAGCATAGAAGGCTAGGACATGCCAACAAAAATCTGATTGAAAGATTATATAATAAAGATCTAGTTGTTGGCCTATAAAAACTCAAATTTGATAATAAATTATGTGATGCTTGCATGAAAGGTAAGCAAGCAAAAGAATCATTTAAGTTAAACAGAGAAGTATACACAACCAAACCCCTTTAGTTGCTATATATGGATTTAGTGGGACCAACAAGGACAAGAAGTCTTGGAAGGAAACATTACGCATATGTCATTATGGATGACTATAGTAGATTTACCTAGGTAATGTTTCTAGCATCTAAAGCTAAAGCTTTTTCATTTTTTTGAAATATTTTTGAAACATGTACCGAATGAACAAAGCTCTTATATTGTTGCCATAAGGAATGATCATGGTGGAGAGTTTGAAAATTATAGATTCATTGATTTTTGTGAAAGCAACGGAATTCTTCAAAGATTCTCTGCACCAAGAATACCCCAACAAAATAGAGTAGTTGAAAGGAAGAACAGATCCTTGCAAGAGATGGCAAGGACAATGTTGAGTGAATACAGCCTCCCATAGTATTTTTGGGCTGAAGTAATGAACAACGCATGCTATATCATTAACAAAATCTTTGTTAGATTTATACTCAACAAAACTCCATTTGAATTATACACTGTCAAGAAACCAAATATTTCATTTTTTCATAGTTTTGGTTGTAAGTGATTTATTCTTAACAATGACAACAAAAAAACCTTGGAAAATTTGATAGTAGATCTAATCAAGGTATATTTCAAGGTTATTCAATTATTAGCAAAGCATTTAGAGTGTACAACTTGAGACTTAAGATTGTAGAGGAATCTATCCATATTAAATTTGATGAACAAACTAACTCTACAAAAATTAAATAGTATTTTGATGATGTGATAGATAATCTTCCAACAAGTGTAAAGAAACTAAGACTACAAGATAATCAAGTAGAAGCTCCACTATTAGAGATAACAATGGATGAAGCTGAACCATCCACAACAGAGGCAAATGAGGAAGGTAACTCATCTCTTCCCAGATATTGGAGGCTTATGCATGCTCATCCTAAAAACTAGATAATTGGTGATGGGTTCGATAAAGTTAGAACTAGATCATCATCTCACCAAATATGTGGGAATTTTGCTTTTATTTCTCAATTAGAACTAACTTGCATAGACTAAGCATTAGAAGATGAAAATTGAATTTTAGCTATGCAAGAAGAATTGGATTAATTTAAAAGAAATGATGTTTGGACTATTGTTCCAAGACCTAATCATCAATCTGTTATAGGAAAAAAATGGGTCTTCAGGAACAAACTGGATGGATCAAGAATTGTGGTGAGAAATAAAGCAAGATTAGTTACAAAGGAGTATTGTCAAGAAGAACGTATTGACTTTGAAGAATCATATGCCCATGTTGCAAGGATTGAAGCCATTAGAATGCTTCTTGCATTTGCATCATATATGGATTTCAAACTAAATCAAATGGATGTAAAGAGTGCATTCTTGAATGGTTTCATTAATAAAGAAGTATATATGGAACAAACCCCTAGGTTTGAAGATCCTTATTATACAAATCATGTATTCAAACTGAAGAAAGCCTTCTATGGTTTAAAATAGGCTCTTAGAGCTTGGTATGAGAGGCTAAGCAAATTTCTGATTGAAAAAGATTTTTCAAAGGGTAAAGTAGATATCACTCTCTTCATTAAACAGGTATAGAAAGATGTACTTATAGTTTAAATTTATGTTGATAATATAGTATTTGGTGCAACTAATACAAATCTATGCTAAGAGTTTTCTAAGACTATATAAGAATTTGAAATGAGCTTGATGGATGAACTAATTTTCTCCTTGGGAATACAAATTAAAGAAGAGAAGGAATTTTCATTCACTAAGTCAAATATACAAAAGAACTTCTAAAGAAATTTAATATTGAAGATGGTAAAAGAGACGGAACACCAATGGCACTTCAATAAAGATAGACAAAGATGAAAGAGGTAAATCAATATGTAATATACTCTATAGAAGCATGATAAGACCATTATTATATTTAACTACAAGTAGACTAGATATAATATTTAGTGTTTGCATATTTCTAGATTTCAGTCAGATCCCAAAGATTCACACATAATTACTGTAAAGAAATCTTTAGATACCTTTTAGACACCCCAAGCCTCAGTTTGTGGTATCCAAAAGGTTTTGATTTTAATTTAGTAGGGTACTAAAATATAGATTTTGCTCGAAATAAAGTAGATAGAAAGAGTACTATAGGATCTTGTCAGTTTCTAGGAAGCATGATCATATCATAGTTTTCCAAGAAACAGACATCTGTAGCATTATCAACTGCTGAAGTACAATGTGCTCAGATTCTTTGGATGAAATAACAATTAAATGACTTAAGTCTTAACTTTGTTGATATCTTTATAAGATGTGATAACACTAGTGTCATAAGTCTGACCAAGAATCTAATTTTATATTCCAAAATAAAATAATAGAAATTAGGCATTATTTTATCAGAGATCATGTTCAAAATCAAAATATATGTTTAGAATTTGTGCCCACTGAAAATCAATTAGCAGATATCTTTACTAAACCTCTTCCAGAAGATAGATTCAGTAAATTAAAAAGAGAATAGGGTGTTTTAGATCCAAATGCTTAAGTTGAAAATTAATAAAACATCTATAAGATGGAAAATGTGTTCCTTACTAATAATTCTGATGAAAAATGCAAAAAAAGAACAAATCTGAAACTTTACGGTATTTTGGAGCCTCTGAAATAGATTTTGGACTCTCCAAAGGAGGACTAAAATGCCTTCGAAAGAATTCTATGCCTCCAAAGTAAAACTTAGGTACCTCCAAAATTCATTTCGTGGCCTACGATAGATTATGCCACCTCCGAAGTAAAGCTTCAAAGTCACCAAACTATTATGATCATTCCTTTCAAAGATTGCATATCTTATCTTCGGAGCCTCCGATAACATCTTTCAGAGAAACCAAAACCCAAAATCCTATTTAACTATTAGAAAACCTCTAAAAACCTAAAACCCCTTTCTTCAAGCACCTAAAGAACCCCTTTTAGTGAAAATCCTTCATTTTCCTACTCAATTAAAATTCCTATATTCAACAAATCTTTCCTTCACATCCTTAGCAATCGATCTTTCCCATCTCAGTTTGGAAACACTCACTGCATTCTAAAACCCAATCTCTCTCTATTGCAATGGTGAGAACAAAAGGTACTACCAGCTCAGCAGATGGAAAAAGGAAAGAAAGAGAAGAGTATCCGGAACAAAGAATAGGTAAGAGAGCCAGACCTGAAGCAAATACACTCGAGGTAACATTTCTCAATAGCGTGTCTAATTACTCTAGGTGTATGGAAAGATATCATGATAGGAAAATTATCAAAGGAAGAGTCTTTAGTTTTGATATTTTTAGAGACATTGGCATGAATTTAGAAGTATGTGATTGGTTCAGACACCATGGACAGAATATGTAAGCCTCAGAGACAATTTCTATTCAAGACTTATGAGAGATCTTATATGCAACATCAACATTAGAATAGAAAGATCATGGATAGGAGAATTAGAAGTTGATGTATCAATAGATAGTTTGAGAAGATGTTTCAATCTCCCTCTGGTAGAAGTAAGCTAGAATGGCCAACAAGATAGAGACTATTTTCTGATTTAGCTGGAGCAAAAACTAATGAGAGAGAGAATTATCTCCACTCCAGCCATTTGACTTTAAATCTTAAATTAGCCTACATGATGGTAAAAAACAATGTTTACCTAAGAAAGGGAGCCAAAGGAGATGTGTCAGAGAAGGATGGAAGAATATTGTGGGCTTTCATGAATAGAAGGAGAGTGATTTGGCAAAACTAATGTCAGATCATATTTACTCAGTCAAGAGCACTTCAAGATTCCCTCTCGCTTATGGAATGACTTTAACTAAGATAATGAGAGAAGCGGGTGTCAATATGTCTAAGGAACAAAGACAATCTCCAAGAGACTCAGACACAATTGATGATAAGACATTGAAGAGGATAGGTTTCAAGAAAATTTCACAAGGATGGATCAGTGAAAAGCCAGGAAGTGCAATTCAACTAAAAACATCTAGACTAGAGCCAGAAAAAGAAGAAGTAGAGAGAATAGCAAGAGAAGAAAATTTGGAGCAAGAAAGGACAGAGACTCCAAGAGAAGAAGAAAGACACGTAGAGGAGTTAGAAGAAATTTTTAGAAGAGAAAATGAAGTAGTAGCAGTAGCCACCACTTCATTCACACCCATAAGATCTCCATCACCCATAAGACCCACTTCCTCTCATCAACCAACCACACCAACCACTTCAACAATCCCCACCACACAACCTATCCCACTCAACCTAGAAGATAGACTGATTCATATTGAATATTTTCTGTATACTCTAACTCTTCAAATAAACAAGATGGATCATAGACTTAACATTGCCATGTCATCCATGAGTCTAAGAGCTAATAAGATTGATCAAAGACTTGACTCTCTACAATCCCTAGTAGAGTCATTCAGAGATAAAGCCTATCATCCTTATTTCACTCCACCTCCAACTCACTTCCCTTCACCTCCACATCACTTCTCTCCAATTAGAACCAATTCTCTCATCATTGTGATGTCTTCCCCTACACAGTCTCCTCATCCATCATCTCCTGCAATTCTAGAGGTTGCTCAACTTCAGAGTGAACCTACTGAATTTGTTTCTCCATCTCCTTCAAAATTGCCTTCTTCTGTTCCACATCCAAACTTGCCTAAGGATTATCTTGTCAATCCTCATAGAGCTATTATCAGAAATGGAAAGTATCCCACCATAGTACCTCTACCTAGAGTTCATTTTCTTCCCCCATGACCATCCATCTTTTTGGACTGGACTTAGATGGATCTTGTCAGACCAGGAGAAGTAATCCTTGAATGAATTGAGGAAATTCCACAAAAATGGAATACATCTTCTATTTGTACAGAATGGAGAAGACCTCCCACTCCTCCACAAACTCCACCATCTCCTCCAAAGTCATTCAATGACAATCCTGATATTCTTCTTTGTGTTGCAAATCCAATAAGAATGACAATTTCTAAGTTTGAAAGTAAGTTAAAAATCAACTTTGAAGTTATTAGGATGTTTCTCTCTTAATCCATCACTTTACCTTCTCAAGAATTTCCATTTTCAGAACTTGAGGATCCTAATATCCTTCATAGGATTCAACTTCTTCCAAATCCTCCATTGACTCCCAAGGGACACAACATTCAACTTCTTGATAGAGAGTCAATTCTTCAAATATACACTGAGAAAATTTTTCAGATGCTTCCAGCATCAAGGCCTCCTAGAACAGTTTTTTCATATCCCTTAGGTCCTCATCAACTTTTTATTATGACTGAGGAAGAGCTCACATATTACACAAATGCCAATCTTCAAGCAATTGCAGATAATCTTCCTCTTCCATATCCTTAACTCAATGATACATCCATCCAACATAGACTTAGGATAATATATTCTCAACCAGCCCCTGTACCAAAACCAAAAACTTCACTACCAACTTCTACAAAAACCAAAACCCCCAAAAAACCTCTTGTAATTCCAAAACTAAAACCACCATCCAAACCATCATCTTCTACACCTTCATCTCGACCATCCTCTTCTAAATCAAAGAGGAAGCCAAGGATTCCACATCTAAAGGAATACAAAAGGCTCCTCTCTCTAGAATAACCATGTACCATCAGGAGTACACAGCCCGCATGAATGCTAATATAAAAGCCCTATTAAAAGGGACTCCTGTAGCCTTTCCTAAACTGCTAGATCCACAATTTAGAGAATGCATTGATTTCATCTATGTCTTGGATTGTGGATGATGAGAATGCAAAATGTCATATTTTATTCTCCTAATACTTCATCTTTTGCACCTAATACTTCATCTTTT
>JAYJMB010087772.1:0-20657 GCA_036873735.1 Pouteria campechiana
TTACTCAAGCACTTCCTTCCACTTCAAACCTTATGTTCCCAAACTTGCTTCACAATTTAAAGATCCTACACTAAAAACACATATCATATGATCATTCAACTATAACATTAATCTATTATTCATACCTACTGTATAATTTATCTAAGTTCATAACACTACCCTGTTTAGGGCTTCTTCTAAGCATCAATCTAAAACCTTAAGTAAAAGCTGATTATAGAATCAATAATAAGGTTCAATCATGTCACATCCTTTTAAATGACATTTCATCAAATAGGTAATAGGCACTATCCAGATTTCACATTCCTAGCTAAAGCTAGTTTGGGTTTCTTACAAATCTTTCATATAATTATGGATAGACATGATTTATATCTCAATTATTAATCATAGCTCTTAATTCATCATTAAATGATTATTTCTCCCAATTTCCAACTTCCCATATTCCTAATTTAGCTCCATGGATTAGAATTAAGGAAATCTATCTTGCCAAAATAGATAGTTAGTGATAGAAATCACTTACCATCCACTTTCCTTTCATTTGAATTCCCAAATCTGAGTAGTACAACCCACTTTTTCCTTAACTTCCATGGCTCAAATCTGCTAAAATAGGGTATACTCTGTGTCGGAGTGATGTAGTTCACTATGTCATCAATTTCTTAGTGATTTAACATCAAATTACACCTTAACTAGGCTTTAGCAAGCAAAAGGGAGAAGAATGAGGGAGGGTTGGACGTTTTTGGGATGGTTTAGGCAAGATGGAGCATTATATTCTCCTTTTTCTACGATGCTTCAACAATAAATGCCTATTCCTGCACACACAGCCTGTGTTTGTTGCCTTCTAACTACTTCTATTACTGTAATTCCATCTAGTTCACCATCATACACAACCCATTAGTCATGCCATCAGGATTATCCCGGGATTTCGATAAATTCTTTTAGATTTTCATACTTTAAATCCAATACTGTCCATTTTTGGCTTGTAATAACATACAACATACTCCAAAATTTTCAGGGCTTCACAACTAAAAATTCATTCTCAAGCATAGTGTGGAAATATTTTTCAATACTTAACTTGAAAATAATCTTCATGATGATCAAAGGAAGAAACCTAGTAAATGCACCCAAAAAAATCTAAGTATATAAATCATAGATATACTTAAAAGAACAAAATAGAAAGTTTCAAGTTTCAAGGAAGCTTTAGAGTCAACTTTAGATTTGAAAGTTCATCCTTTTGAAGTTGCTCATGCATTTCGGAGACAAGAGGTTAACTTTCAGAGCCAATTAATCACTTTGGAGACAAAGGGAAAATCCTTCGAAGTCATGAAATCACAATCTTTAGAGTCAGCAAAGGCATTTTAGACCCCACTGGAGAACCTCAGAGATAAAAGAATAACCTTTTGGGATCACGAAGTCACAAGCTTCGAAGTCAGCAAAGATGTTTCAGAGCCACTAGAGCACTTCGGAGATAGAGAAAAATAACGTCAGAATGATGATATTACTTTGGAGTTATGAGTATACAAGCCTTGGGGTTAAGTCAATTACTTCAGAGTCAATCAAGTTGCTTCAAAGTTATGGGTTCAAAACCTTCTGAGATAGTTAAAGTACTTCAGAGTCATGAGCTTACAAGCTTCGGGGCTAAGTCAAGTTCTTCAAAGTTGACAAGGCATTTTGGAGACAACCAACGATAGTCTTTTGAGTTAATAGAAGTCTTTTCAGAGAACATAACTCATCAGAGTTAGAGATAAGTAAAACACTTCGGAGTTCAAAATTAGTTCTTTAGAGTCACGGAATAATTACTTCAGAGACAAAGAACTTCTTCGGAGTCAGTCTCCACAATCCTAATGAAAGACACTACTGTTGCGCTGCTATGGAGCCTGCGAAACATATCTTTGGTTCATCGGAAGAGACAGCAACTTGTGTGAGTTATGCAAAAAACTTCATATTACTTAGAAGCTTGGAGGATCTAAAGCTAATTCATAGCCTCCAAAATTTTGTTGAAAGTATAATGGTTATAATTCAAACATTTCTCAGCATTTAATGATTTTCACTACAAGAGGAGAGAATGTCAGAGGTCTCAATATAAAAGAAATTAAGTGAGATCGAAAAAGATAATAATTTTGACACTAAAAAATAAGAGAGAACATTTACTAAGTCTTTAAGACTTTTCTTCTATAATTTCAACCCCACTGCAATTCATTTAAAGAAGCAATCAAAGCAATTCATTCAATCACTTCTGGAGATTGAATCCAACTACTTTTATTACTATATTATTTGTGTTTACTACTTTCAAACTTTATACAAAATCAGCCTGGAATTAATACTTGTACAAATTTATTTATGCATATTTTTGTAAGTCAAGAACTTGCCTTTATGTAGTGAAAGCAAGTAGGATACTTGTTTGGTATTTGTATAAGTTAGTTGATGAGTTTGGAAACCAACAGGTGTATTTGTTTGATCAGGAGGTTACTGATCAAAGAAGGTGTTAGTGGAACTTGAGTTTAGCAGAGAAGGCTACCTCAAAGAAGTGTATTGAGAACCCAAGTTAAGGGCTGAACCACTATAAAAATACTAATATGAGTGCATTGTGTTATCAATAATTTCTTTAGTCTTGCACTTTAATAATTGTCTATTTAAAATTTTTAAAGACTCAATTCACCCCCCCCCCTCTTGAGTCACCATCTAAACGAGACTAACAATTGGTATAGGAGTAGGCCTCACCAGTTATACATTACTATTTCAATCATATAACTTATGAAGAGATCTCTATGACTAGCTATATCCACAACACCTCTATTAAAGGTCAATCAACTTCTAGACATCCACAATTTAATGGTACAAACTATGGATACTAGAAGATGAGAATAAAAAATTTCTTGCTTGCCTCAGATTATCAACTATGGAAAACTATCAAAGATGGTTTGACTGTCCTAAATACTAAAGATAAATACATTGCTAAGGATATTCTAGCAATTGAAAAAGGTTCTAAGGCAAAGAACTGCCTGTATTGCATACTTACATCCTCTAAATTTGACAAGATATCCTCTTGCGAACTACAAAGGAAATCTGGGACAACTAGAGGTTGCACACGAAGGCACAAACCAAGTAAGAGAAACTAAGATAAATCTTCTTGTGCAAGAATATGAAGCTTTCAATGTGAAGGAGATAGAGTCAATCTTAGACATGTTTGGAAGGTTTCAAAAGACAATAAATGGGCTGAAAAATCTAGCAGAAAAATATGCAGAGCCCAAAATTGTGAAGAAAATTTTAAGATCTTTGTCAAAGCACCCAAAGTGACAGCAAACCAGGAAGCAAGGAATCTAGACATAATGAGTCTAGAAGAGCTCATGGGTTCTCTTGTGACTCATGAGGTATTATTGAAGTAAAAAAATGCAGAAGAACCAAAGGGCAAGAAAGAAATTGCTCTTAAAGCTGAGTTAGAGAATGATGAATCCAAAACTGATTGAAGACAAGGAAATGTAATGATTACAAGAAGATTCAAATCCATGCTAAAGAAGAAAAAGTTTAGAAATAATTCAAGGAATAATTTTGAAAGAAATGATAGAAAGAGAAAACCTCCCACCTACTACAATTGTGGGAAACCTGGACACATGAAGTTTGATTGTCCACAACCAGACAAAAGACAAAACAATCAGCAAAAGAAGAGGTACAACTCTTACTTTGACAGGAAGAAAAATAGCAGTAGCAGCAACAACAACAGAACAAGCAAAAAATTTCAAAAGAAAAAGAAAGCTCTAATAGCATGGTAAATGTTGAAAAATATAATAAATGAAAGTGAGAGTGAAGAAGAAGAACATCAAACTCAAATTAGTCAACTCTTTCTAAACAGAAATACTCATGATGAATTTCACACGGAAATCAACTTCATGGCAATCCATGAAGAGCAGGTAAACTCTAATTCTAAAGCTCCTAGTCATGAAGAAATGTTTGAAGAATTATAATCAGATTTTATAACTTTGAAAAAAGTATAAAGAGACTAAAAAGGAGCTCAAAAGAATTACAAATGGATGCTCCAAAATCAAGGAAGAAAATTAGCACACTTAAGCAAGTTGTAGCTGAAAATAATGCTCTAAAAAAGATATTGACTTCCACTTTGTTACGAATGAAACCAAAGAAAAGAAGTGGATAACAACAACATAGAAAATTCGAGCCTAAACAAACTATGATTTAGGTTCCAAAGGCAGTTGTAAATGTACTAAATAAAACCCAAATTCTTTTAGTTAAAACCACATTGCCTAAGAAATAATGAGTACCAATGCTATCTACAACTAACCCACCTGGACCCATTCCCAAATGTGTACCAAAAGTTAAAACTTAACTTTATCTATGCAAGTATGCTTAGGAGCTACAAAGAGCAGCATGTGGTATATTGATAATGGTTACTCAAGGCACATGATAGGAAATAAAGAGCCGTTCATGTAGTTGAAAATGAAATCTGGTGAAACATTAACCTTTGGTGAAATGGTAAAGGTAGAGTAGTTGGGATTGGTAAGGTTGGCCAACCACTATCTACTACAATTTTAGATGTACTTTTAGTAGAATGATTGAACACGATCTTCTTAGCATAAGTCAGTTTTATGACAAAGGCTACAAATTTTTGTTTGAATCTCAATTTTGTTCTATACTAGATAAGTCTCAATCAGTTATAGTATATGGTAGAAGACATGAAAATATATATTTGGTTGATCTTTCTGATATCCAAGCTAAGTGTCTTATTGTGTGAATGACAATGAACTCATGTTGTGCAATAGAAGGCTAGGACATGCCAACAAAAATCTAATTGAAAGATTATATAATAAAGATCTAGTTGTTGGCTTACCAAAGCTCAAATTTGATAATAAGTTGTGTGATGCTTGCATGAAAGATAAGCAAGTAAAAGATTCATTCAAGTCAAACAAAGAAGTATACACAACCAAACCCCTTCAGTTGCTACATATGGATTTAGTTGGACCAATAAGGACAAGAAGCCTAGGAGGGAAACATTACGCATATGTCAATGTGGATGACTATAATAGATTTACCTAGGTAATGTTTCTAGCATCCAAAGATGAAACTTTTTTATTCTTTGAAGTATTTTCCAAACATATACAGAATGAACAAAGCTCTCATATTGTTACCATAAGGAGTGATCATGGTAGAGAATTTGAAAATCATAGATTCACTAATTTTTGTGAAAGCATTAGAATTCTTCAAACCTAGAATACCCTAACTAAATGGAGTATCAAAAAGGAAGAATAGATCCTTGCAAGAGATGGCAAGGATAATGTTGAGTGAATACAGCCGCCCATAGTATTTTTGGGCTGAACCAATGAACACTGTATATTATATTATTAATAGAATCTTTGCTAAATCCATACTTAACAAAACTCTTTTTGAATTATACTATAGTAAGAAACCAAATATATCTTATTTTCATACTTTTGTTTGTAAGTGCTTTATTCTTAACAATGACAAAGAAAACCTTGCAAAATTTGATAGCAGATTTGATCAAGGAATATTTTTAGGTTATTCCATTATTAGCAAAACATTTAGAGTGTACAACCTAAGACTTAAAATTGTAGAGGAATCCATCCATATCAAAATTGATGAACATACTAACTCCATAAAGAGAAATAATGATTTTGATGATGAGACAAATAATCTTCCATCAAGCATAGAGAAACTGAGATTATAAGATAATCAAGAAGAAACTCCACTATCAGAGACAACAATGGATGAAGCCGAACCATCCACAATAGAGGTAAATGAGGAAGGTAACTCGTCTTTTCCCTGATATTGGACGTTTATGCATGCTCATCCTGAAAACTAGATAATTGGTGATGTGTTTGATAAAGTTAGAATTAAATCATCCTATCACCAAATATATGGCAATTTTGCCTTTATTTCTCAATTAGAACCAACTTGCATAAACCAAGCATTGGAAGATGATAATTGGATTTTAACTATGCAAGAAGAATTGGATGAATTTAAAAGAAATGATGTGTGAACTATTATTCCAAGACCAAACCATCAATCTGTCATAGGAACAAAATGGGTCTTTAGGAACAAACTGAATGAATCAGGAATTGTGATAAGAAATAAGGCAATATTAGTTGCAAAGGGGTATTGTCAAGAAGAAGGTATTGATTTTGAAGAATTATACACTCTTGTTGTAAGGATTGAAGCCATTATAATGCTTCTTATATTTGCATCATTCATGGATTTCAAGCTATATCAAATGGATATAAAGAGTGCATTCTTGAATGGTTTCATTAATGAAGAGGTATATGTGAAACAACCCTTTGGGTTTGAAGATCCTTATTATACAAATCATGTATTTAAACTCAAGAAAGCCCTCTATGGTTTGAAACAAGCTCCTAGAGCTTGGTATGAGAGGCTAAGCAAATTTTTGATTGAAAAAGTTTTTCAAGGGGTAAAGTGGATACCAATCTCTTTATTAAGCATGTAAAGAAAGATATAGTTCAAATTCAATTTGATGATATAGTATTTGGTGCAACTAATGAAAATCTTTGCCAAGAGTTTTCTAAGACTATACATGGAGAATTTGAAATGAGCTTGATGGGTGAACTCAATTTCTTCTTGGGACTACAAATCGAACAAGAGAAAGAAGGAATCTTTATTCACTGAGTCAAATATACAAAAGAACTTCTGAAGAAATTCAACATTGAAGATGCTAAAAGATTTGGAATACCAATGAGCACTTCAATAAAGATGGAAAAAGATGAAAGAGGTAAATTAGTAGTAACATAAAAGCATGATAGGATTATTATTATATTTGACTACAAGTAGACCAGATATAATATTTAGTATCTGCATGTGTACTACATGTTAATCATATCCCAAAGAGTCATACCTAATTGTTGTTAAGAAAATCTTTAGATATCTTTTAGACATACCAAGCCTTGGCTTATGGTACCTAAAAGATTCTGATTTTAATTTGGTAGGGTACTCAGATATAGATTTTATTGGATATAAAGTAGATAGAAAGAGTACTTTAGGATCTTGTTAGTTTCTAGGAAACATGATCATATCATGATTTTCCAAGAAACCAACATCTGTGGCATTATCAACTTCTGAAGCAAAATATGTACTAGCTGGTATTTACTATGCTTGAATTCTTTGGATGAAACAACAATTAAATGATTTTGGTCTTAACTTTGTTGATATCCCCATAAGATGTGACAATACTAGTGCCATAAGTCTGACCAAGAATCTAGTTTTACATTCTAGAACAAGCATATAGAAATTAGACACCACTTTATCAGAGATTATGTTCAAAACCATAATATATGTTTAGAATTTGTGCCCACTCAAAATCAATTAGCAAACATCCTTACTAAACCTCTACTAGAAGCTAGATTTAGTAACTTAAGAAAAGAATTAGGTGTTTTAGATCCAAATGCTTAACTAAAAATAAATAAAATACCTATATGTTGGAAAATATGGTCCTTGTTAATAATTCTAATGAAAAATGCACAAAATGAATAAATTTGAAAATTCGCAACATTTTTGAGCCACCAAAACATCCTTTGGACCCTCCGATGATGGACTAAAATACCTCTGAAGATCAACCATGCCTTCAAAAGAAAACTTTGGTGTCTCTAAAATCTTTATCACAACATTCATAGCCTTCGATGGGTTACCTCCGAAGTAAAGCTTCGGAGTCACCAAAGTATAACAAACTCGTTGTCTCTGAAGAGCGCACTTACTAGTTTCAAAGCCTTCAACAATGTTTTGGAGAAACTTAAATCCTGAAACCCTATTTAACTATTCAAAAACCTCCGAAAACCTAAAATCCCTCTCTTCAAGCATCCAAAGAACCTTCCAGCGAAAACCCTTCATCTTCTCGCTTAATTTAAACTCCTCAGCTCAACAAATCTGCCTATCACATTTTCTCCATTAGTTTTCTTCCCATCTCAGTTTGAAAACATTCACAAAATCCTAAATCCAATCTTTCTCTATTATGATGGAGAGAACAAAGGGAACCACCAACTCAGCAGATGGAAAAAAGAAAAGAAAGAGAAGAGTATCTAGAATAGAGAGCAGCCAAGAGAGTCAAACCTGAAACAAGTGAAAAGATATCATTATAGGAAGATTATAAAAGGAAGAGTTTTCAATTTTTATGTTTTTGGAGACAGTGACATGAAATTAGAAGTATGTGATGGTTCAAACATCAAGGATGGATGGAATATCCAAGTTTCAGAGACCATTTCTGTCCAAGACTTATGAGAGCACTAATATGCAACATAAACATTAGGACAAAGAGATCATGGATAGGAGAAGTAGAAGTTACTATATCCACTAAAAGTTTAAGAAGATGTTTTAATCTCTCTCTAGTAGAAACTGAACTAGAATGGCCAACTAGACAGAGACTGTTCTCAGGTTTGGCTGGAGAAGAAATTGATGAGAGAGAGAACTATCACCACTCCAGCCATTTGAGTTTAAATCTCAAACTAGCCTACATGATGGTAATAAACAATGTGTACCCAAGAAGGGGAACCACAAGAGATGTGTTAGAAAAGGATAGAAGAATACTTTGGGCTCTCAAGAATAGAAAAAGAGTGGATCTGACAAAACTTATTCAAATCATATTTACTCAGTCAAGAACACTTCAAGATTCCTTCTCCCTTATGGAATGACTCTAACCAAGCTAATGAGGGAGGCAGGTGTCAATCTATCTAAGGAACAAAGAGAATCTGCAAGAGACTCAAACACAATAGATGGAAAGACTTTGAAGAGAATAAGATTCCAAAAAACTTCGCAAGGCTGGACCAGTGAAAAGCTAGGAAGAGTAGTACAACTAAAGAGATCCAGACCAGGGCAAGAAGAAAAATAAGTAGAAAGAATAGTAAGAGAAGAGAATGTGGAACAAGAAAGAATAGAGACTCCAAGAGAAGAAGAAAGATATGTCAAAATATAGCCCATCTTATACTCCCATCAGATCTCCATCACATAAGACCCACTCCTCATCAACCATTCACACTAACCACTTCATCAATCCCCACTACATAACCCATCCCACACCAACTAGAAGATAGACTGACAAATATTGAACACTTTCTGTCTACTCTAGCTCTTCAAATGAACATAATGGATCAAAGACGTAACAATGCCATGTCATCCATGATCTTGAGAGCTGATAAAATTGATTAATGAATTGACTCTCTAAAATCTCTAGTAGAGTCATTCAGAAGTCAAACTTATAACCCTCATTTCTCTTCATCTCCACATCACTTCTCTCCATTTAGAACCAACTATCCCATAACTATGATGTATTACTCCCCACAGTCTCCTCATCCATCATCTCCTACAATTCTAAAGGTTGCTCAACTTGTGAGTCAACCTACTGAAATCACTTCTTCCCCTCATCCAACACAAGCTTCTCCTCTATCATAGTCACCATCAGTTCCAACCACTAAAGTCTTTTCCAACCTACCTGAGGATTATCTTTCCAATCCTCATAGAGCTATTATCAGAGATGGAAAATACTTCACGGTCCCACTCTATCCAATCCACTTTATTCCCCTAGGGCTAGCAATATGGTTGGACTAGACTTGGCTTGAACTAGTTTGATTAGGAGAGGTAATTCCTGAATGGATTGAAGAAATTCCACCACAATGGAATAATCCTTCAATTCATCCAAAATGGAGAAGACCTCTCACTCCTCCACAAACTCCTCCATAGTCTCCTCCAAGATCCGTTGTTGATAATCTTGATATTCTTCTTCGTGTTTCAAATCCAATTAGGATGACTTGTCTGAATTTAAGAGTAAATCAAAAATCAATTCTGAAGTTGTTAGGATATTTCTCTATTAGTCCATCATTCTATCTCCTTGAGAATTTCCATTCTCAAAACTTGAAGATCCCAATGTTCTGCATAGGATTAAACTTTTTCCTGATCCACCATTCACTCCCAAGGGCCACAAAATTTAAATTTCTGATAGAGAGTCAATCCTTCAAAATTATTGTAAGAAACTTCTTAACTTACTACCAACTTCAAAGAAACCCAGAACCACATTTCCATCTCCCTCAATTCCTCATCAACATTTTCTTCTCATTGAGGAAGAACTCTCATTCTACAAAACTATAAATCTCCAAGAAATTACCAATGATCTTCCACTTCCATATCCTTAACTATTTGATACTTCTATCCAACATAGAATATAGTAGATCTAGTCTCAACTAGTCCCTTTACCGAAACCAAAAACTTCATCACCACCTTCTACCAAAGCCAAAACAAAAATTCCTCCTGCAATTCAAAACTAAAATCACTACCCAAACCATCATCTTTTACGCCTTCATCTCAACCATCCTCCTCTAAACCAAAGAGAAAGCCAAGGATTCCACCTCCAAAGGAACACAAAAAGGCTCCTCTCTCCAGAATAACCATGTACCATAAAGGGTACATAGCCCGAATGAATGCTAATACAGAAGCCTTCTTAAAAGGGACTCCTTTAGCCTTTCTTGAGTTGCTAGATCCATAATTTAGAGAGTGCATTGATTTCAATTATGTTTTTGATTGTTGACCCATAACATATACTCATGAACCCCCTTTAATAGTCCTAAAGGATCCTTTTTTCATTCCACCTCCTCCACCAAAAAGGCCCAAATCATCTCCTAAACCATCAACCTCTAAACCAAAACCTGAACCCTTTTCTAAAACCTATAAGAGGAAACCCAAACCATCCTCCTAATTATGTTGCCTCTACATTATTTTTTGTAATCTCTTTGATGTTTATTTTTTTCTCTTATAATTTGTACTTTCTCTAAGGAATCATTTCTGCATGAAAGTTTGATCATCTTTATAATTTTTTATGACAAATTATGTTTTTTTAATAATCATCTTCATTTTGTTTCTTTCCACCTTTTTGATTTTGACAAAAAGGGGGAGAAAATGTACTGAAAGTATACTAAATGTATGAAAACTTTGTATGAAATATAGTTAAAATTTTATGCACCCATACAAGGGCAGTTGCACTGTATCAATAGAATTTCATTAAAATTCCTGCTTAAATTAATTGTTAGAAAAGTTTTGAAAGGTGTATCACTCAATGTTTTGTCATCATAAAAAAGGGAAAGAATGTTGAACATACACTTTTAAAACAAAGCTTGATTTTAATGATGAACATTCTTCACCAACCATGTTACCATGTTTTGATGATGAGCAAAGACATGAGTGAAACATTAAGGTACTAACAATTCATTCTCAAGCATATTGTAGAAATATTTTTCAATACCTAATTAAAAAATAATCTTCATGATGATTAAAGGAAGAAACCAAGTAAATTCACAAAGAAATCTAAGTATATTAAAAGATGAAATTTTTTTTTAAAGTTTCAAGAAAGCTTTGGAGTCAACTTCAGATTTAAAAGTTCATACCTTCAAAGTTGCTCATGCATTTTAGAGATAAGAGGTTAACTCCTTGGAGCCAATTAATCACTTCAGAGACAAAGGAAAAATGTTTTGGAGTCAGGAAGTCACAATCTTCAAAGTTAGCAAAGGCATTTTGGACCGAGTGGACAACTTCAGAGATAAAGGAAGAACCTTTTGGGATCACAAAGTCACAAGCTTCGGAGTCAACAAAGATGTTTTAGAGCCATTAGAGCACTTTGGAGACAGAGAGAAATAATGTTAGAGTGATGATATTACTTTAGAGTTATGAGTATACAAGCTTCAGGGTTAAGTCAATTACTTCAGAGCCAATCAAGTTGCTCCAGAGTTATGGGCATAAAACCTTCAGAGATAATTAAAATACTTCAGAGTCACGAGCTTACAAGCTTCAGGGCTAAGTCAAGTTCTATAGAGTCAATAAAGCATTTCGAACACAATGAATGATAGTATTTGGAGTTAGCAGAAGGCTCTTCAGATAACACAACTTGTCAGAGTCAAAAGAAAGGTACTTCAGAGATAAGTAAAACACTTTAGAGCTCAGAATTAGTTCTTTGGAGTCATGGAATAATTACTTCAAAGACAAAGAACTCCTTCGGAGTCAGTCTCCACAATCTCGATGGAAGACACTGCTATCGCGCCACTTTGCAACCTCCAAAATATATCTTTGGTGCATCTGAAGAGATGATGACTTGTGTGAGCTGTGGAAAACTTTATATTACTTAGAAGCTTGGAGGATCTGAAGCTAATTCATAGCCTCCAAAATCTTGCTGTAAGTACAATGGTTATAAATTCAAATATTTTCTTAGTATTTAATGATTCTTACTTACCACAGCAGAGAAAGTCAAAGGTCTCAATATAAAAGAAGTTAAATGAGATCAAAGAAGATAATAGTTTTAACACTGAAAAATAAGAGAAAGCATTTATTAAGTCTTTAAGACTTTTCTTCCATGATTTCAACTCCACTGTAGTTCATTCAAAGAAGCATTCAAAGCCATTCATTCAACCACTTTTGGAGATTGAATCCTTTTGCTTTTATTACTATATTATTTGTGTTTAGTGCTTTCAAACTTTATACAAAATCAACCTACTAGAGGCATTAATACTTGTACATATTTATTTTTGTATATTTCTGCAAGTGAAGAACTTGCCTTTGTGTAGTGAAAGCAAGTAGGATACTTGCTTGGTATTTGTATAAGTTAGTTGGTGAGCTTGGAAACTAACAAGTTTATTTATTTGATCAGAAGATTACTGATCAAAGAAGGTGTTAGTGGAACTTGAGTTTAGCAGAGAAGGCTAATTCAGAGAAGTGGAGTAGGAACCCAAGTCAATGATCGAACCACTATAAAAATACTAATATAAGTACATTGTGTTATTAGTAATTTCTTTAATCTTGCACTTTAATTATTATTGGCCAAAATTTTTAAAGACTCAATTCAACCCCCCCTTTTAAGTCACCATCTAAACGGGACCAATAGTATGTATGCATGGAATAGTAGGAATAGTGTTATCCCTTGGTTATGTATTGAATGATATTCATTCTATTATGTGATAGTGACTGTGTGAATTTGATAGGATAATGAATATCTCATGATGGTGGAATTGAATAAAGTGTTATGCATGTGTGTACTAATGGGAATAGTGTGTATTCCCTAATGAATAGGGTTGGAGATTATCCCATGTTTCCTTGTTAAATTGTATATTCTGTGAATGCACATAGTTATGGAATGGATTCCATAATCTTGTATATAGGCATCTTGTATGCACATGATACGTCTTATGCCTGTATGATAGAGTTATGATGTGGTGCGATGCCTGAATGGCACAATTATGATTTGTGGTGCCTGCATGGCACAACTATGGTATGAGATGCCTAGAGTGGGCCAAACTTGATATGATGTACGTGGATGACACAACTATGATATGATTTGATACCACTGAATGGCGAAGAGCATTGTGTTGGAAAATCAAGGACTTGGGCCTAACATGTTGTATCTGATTGATTATTATTTTCTATCATGCCTACCTACTTACTAAGTTTGCCTAGACTCATGACTTCTTGTTTTAATTTTTAGCTGGTAGGTCAGGTAAACCCAACTGTGGGTTGGGAATGTGAGCAGATTGAAGGCATTTACTTATGATATAAGGAATTATATTAGTAATTTCACCATGTATTTATATAATTGGATTTAAGATTTCAATTGATATATAAAAGAGATTTATTGACATGTCATAGTATTTTTGTATGATGTTATAATTATAAATGGATTTGTATGATCATAGTGAGGTGATTGCCATCATGATCGATTTCGGTCTTGAGCAGGCAACTATGTGTATGGGTGTGTGTTATGGTTTGTATCAAAAATTTTAATTATCAATATTTCATTATATATGATTAATGTTGTTAGGTTTAGATCCATATAATTCAAGGCAGACTTTGCCGAATTTTTGGCAAAAAGTTTCCTTAAAAATAGAGAAATTATAGGAGGATGGTGAAACACGTAGGGCCCTAGGTGGGGTGTTATACCAGGAAAACTAACTGGCGCCGTGACGCTGAAGTTTATTATCATGATGCTAGTATAAATGGTGCATAAGCATGTGTGGATAGCAAGTTTAGCGCCATGATGCCAGTGCAATGTAGATGGAGAAGCTTATTCTTAGAAATTTTTGTTAATTGTGCAAGGGATGATTGGGGATCCAGAGGGACATGTAAAATAACCCTAATTGGGGTTATTTAAAGGAGAGAAAATGTAAAAGAGAGGACTTTTGGCATGGAGGACTTCAAGATCAAGGATTGGTGGTGCAAGCTAAAGGAAGATCAACATCAACTTAGAGTTTTCTTGTTCTTTCTTTAATTTTGGGATCATGTTTAGAATAAACTGCTCTTTCTAGAGGAGAGATGGATCTTATGTGGATCTTATGGTGTGATTAGTTAGTTATATATTATTGAAAGTTTTCATTAGTTTATTTATGATATCTTGTTCTTAATGCTTTCAATTTATTGGCCATCTATTGAATGATTTTATATTTGGGATTGGACACTCGAGAGAGGTAATCCTAAATAGGATCTAGGCATCATAATAGGAAATTTTAGATGACTTGAGAGAGCTTCTAGGTTTTGTGAAATCATTTAAAAAGAATCATAGATCTTAATGCATTCTTTATCTTTTGTTTTTTATAGGGATATCAAAATTGGGATATTAAGAATATATACTTTACTCGATACTTGGGAGAGGAAGTTTAGTGCATTAGAATTCTTCATTTATAAACTAATAAAATGATCAATATATAAAGAGTTGAAAACACTATGATTAAAACATAAGTGAAATTGATCCTCTACAGCTTTCCTATCTTGATTTCTTCCCATCAAAGTTTGTTTAATTTTGCTTCTTATTTAATTTCTTAGTTCTTGATTTTCTAAATAAACTTAGGATTATTTACTATAATAGTTAGTGATTAGTTGAAATTTGCACTCCTTGTGGAGATGACAACCTTCTCATCATTATAATATAAAATTCAACACCATAAGTTTGTGATTGAATTGCAATGAATATGGGTGAAGATTCCTTCTTTCATTTGCTTCACTTGCAGTCCCAAAAACAAGTTCAATTGCCCCATCAAGCTCATTTTGAATTCTCCTTGCATTATCTTAAAAAACTCTTGGACAAGATTTTAATAGTAGCACCAAAGACAATGTCATCTACATAAATCTAAACAATAAGTATGTCATTAATAGCATACTTAATGAAAAATGTGGTATCTACCTTATCCCTTTGATAAACCATTCTCAATTAAAAATTTGCTTAGTCTCTTATACCAAGCTGTAGGTGCCTGCTTCAAACCATAGAAGGCTTTCTTGAGTTTGAAGACATGGTTAAGATCGTGATGGTCTTCAAACCCAGAGGGTTGTTTCACATAAACCTCTTCATTAATGAAAACATTCAAGAATGTAGATTTGGCATCCATCTGGTAAAGATTGAAATTCATATAAGACGTAAATGCCAACAGCATTCTAATGATTTCTAGCCTAATAATCCTACCTTATTCTTCACTACTAATTCAAATTCATCTAGTTTATTCCTAAATACCCATGTGATTCCTATAATAACTTGATGGTCAAGTTTTGGAACAAAAGTCCACATGTCATTTCTTTTAAATTGGTCCAATTCTTCTTGCATAGCTAAACTCCAATTCTCATCTTTAAAGAATGGTCTGTGCAAGTTGTCTCTATTTGAGAAATAAAGGTAAAATTATCACATATTTGGTGATAAGATGATTCAATCCTAACTCTATCAAACACATCACTAATTATCTGGTTTTTGGAATGAGCATGCCTGAACCTCTAATCTTCAGGAAGAGAAGAGTTACCTTACTCATTTACCTCTAGTGTGGATGGTCCAACTTCATCCCTTATTGTTTCTATTTGTGGAGTTTTCTTATCTTGGTTTCACAAGTTCATCCTCTCCATGCTTGTTGTGAGTCTATCTATTTAATCATCAAAATTATTCATTCTCTTTTAAAAGTTAGTGGATTCATCAAATTTGATATGAATAGACTCTTCTACAGATCTACTACTCAGGTTGTACACTCTAAATGCTTTGCTAACAATAGAATAGTAAGTAATATCCTTTCATTAGATTTGCTATCAAATTTTTTAAGGTTTCCTTTTCCATTGTTAAGAATGAAGCATTTATAGCTAAAGGTGTGGAAATATGATATGTTAGGATTCTTTCTATAATACAATTCGAATGGAGTCTTGTTGAGCAATAGCCTAGTATAAATTCTATTAATAATATAGCATGTGTTATTCATAGCTTCAGCCCAAAAATATTATAGTAGATTGTATTCGCTCAACATGGTCTTTGCCATCTCTCACAAGGATCTATTCTTCCTTATAGCCACTCCATTCTATTGGGGTGTACTTGGTGAAAAGTAAGTTTGAAAGATACCATTATTTTCATAGAAGGCAGTGAACTTATGTTTTTAAACTCTCCACCATGATCACTCCTTATGACAAGTATATGATAGCTTTGTTCATTTTGCACTCACTTAGAAAATATCTCATAGAATGAAAAAGCCTCTTCTTTGGATGCAAGAAACATTACCCAAGTATATCAATTATAGTCATTAATGATGGCATATGCATAATGTTTATATCCAAGACTCTTAGTTCTTATTGGTCCCACTAAGTCGATATGTAGCAATTAAAGGACTTAGTTACCTATACTTCCTCATTTGATTTGAAAGACTCTTTTGCTTGCTTTCCTTTCAAGCAAGCGTCACACAACTATCCTTTGTCAAATTTTAGTTCAGGTAAGCAAACTACAAGGTCTTTTTGATGTAGTCTTTCAATCAAGTCTTTGTTGGTATGTCTTAGTCTTCTATGCCACAATAAGGAGTCAATGTGACTAATAAGAGACTTAGCTTGGATATCATGAAGATCTATAACATACCCATTTCCATGCCTCTTGCCTAGAGCTACAACTGAGTTGGACTAATCTAAAACTGAACACACATGAGATTCAAATATAACTTTGTATACACTATCACAAAATTAGGTAACACTCAGGAGGTTATGCTTTAATCCCTCAACTAATAAAACATCTGAAATAATAGTAGAGTGTGGTTGGCCAACGTTACCAATCCCAACCACTCTACCTTTTCCATTGTCTCCAAAGGTCACTATTCCACCAATTTGTCTTTCAGCTTAGTGAACAGCTCCTTCACTCCTGTTATGTATCTTGAGGAACCACTATTAATGTACCACATGATGCTACTTGTAGCTCTCAGACACACCTACAATGACAAGGTTAATTTTTAATTATTGGTACCCATTTGTGAATGGGTCTAGGGGGTTCGTGGTAGAAACTTTTGGTATCCGTTGCTTCTTGGGTACCACTAGTTTGACATTTGGAGATTGAGTAGCATTTACCACATCTGCTATAGCTTTGAGAACCCACACCATGGTCTATTTATGCCATTATTTTCTTCTAGAATTGAAATTCTATTTTCTTTGCTATTGTCCACCCTTTTTCTTAAGTTTCATTTCAAATAGGGTGGAGGCCAAGGTTTGTCTAAGGGCATTATTCTCAGCCTTGACCTACTCAAGTTCACTGATGGTACATAATTTACTCTTTAGCATTATATTTTCCTTTTTTAGTTTAGAGTATTTATTGGTCATTCTAAACAGCTCCTTTTTGATCTCCTTATGTTTGGTTTTCAAAGCCTTGAAGCTAACATATAAACTTTCTAGCTCTTCTTGAAAACTATGAGATTTAAGTTCAGAAATTACTTCATCTTCATGGATGGCCATGAAGCTAATTCTAGTGTGATGAACTTCATGGTCTCCTCTCATTGGTGACAACTTGCTGATCTAGCCTTCAAGTTCTTCTTCACCATCACTTGAGCTTTCATTGAACATGTTTTCTATCATTTACCAAGTAGCAAGTGCTTTCTTCATCTTCTTAGAATTATTGTTGATTCTGTTGTTCTTGATGTTGTTGCTATTCTTCTTGTCAAGATAAGAGTTATGCATCTTCTGATATTCCCCTCATTTCTTCTCTAGTTCTGGGCAATCAAACCTCATGTAGCTAGGCTTACCATAGTTGTAGTAGGTGGGGATTTCTTTTCTCTTATCCTTGCTTCTAAAATTTTTGGAATTGCTTCCAATTTTCTTCTTGAACATGGCTTTGAATCTTCTACTTAACATTGCCATGTCTTCATCTTCTTTATGAATCATTATTTGTCTTAGCTCTCCATGCTATGGTCTTCTTTCCTTTTGTCTCTTCTGGAGACCTCTGCTTCATCAATACCTCATTAGTCATAAGGGAGTCCATGAGCTCTTCGATGCTTATTTTGTCCAAGTCCTTTGCCTCTTGAATGGTTATCACTTTAAGCATCCATTGCTTAGGAAGTGACCTCAGTATTTTCTTCACCAATTTGGGCTCTTCATATTTTTCTCCAAGACCCTTTAGCCCATTGGTAATTTTCTAAAACCTCTCAAACATTTCTAATATTGTCTCTATGTCCTGCACGTGGAAGGCTTCATCTTTTTGCAAAAGAATATTAATTCTAGTTTCCTTGACCTTGTTAGTTTCTTCATGAGCAATTTGTAATTTGTCCCAAATTTCCTTAAAAGAACTACAGGATGATAATTTCTCAAATTCTAATGGGGACAATGTTGGTCCCTTGCTAATGGTGGCTCAAGAGGGGAGGGGTGTGAGTTGAGCCTTTAAAAATTTTGGCCAAGTTTAAAAGGTAGTGCTAAAATAAAATAGGAAAGATCACACAATACACTAAGTGTAACGCCCCTCCTCCCTGGAGCATTACTAGTGGTAAATTCAGAGGAAATTTTGGTAGAGTCCTCTCTAATTTACCACTGTTATCCTATATACAATATGTTAAACCACAATAATTATATAACAAATACTCTCAAATATGCAAATATAATATGGCCACCTCCAGGCCCTACCATTTTCTATACAAATCATATAACTGCTGCCTCCAAAAAACACATCACCATAACACCCACAGATCAAGATCGGGGTACACTGTACCCTAGCTATCAAATCATATACACTTATACCATAAAATGACATGCTGTAAAACTAAGTAATGATACATGTCTAATACAAATCCAAAATCCATCCAATAATATACATCATCATACATCATGAAAAGGAGTAAAGCCTCTATTAGTATCATGGCCTAGCCTCGTCACAAGACCCAACACCCTATTGGGCCCGTACTCTAACCAATTAGCTAAAAATTTAAATAAAAGGGTGAGTCTGGATAAAACGCAGTAAGCAGGTAAGCGAAAAAATATGACTATAAATAAGGTAATAAACAGCGGCAAATAGAGTCGTAAATAATGATGTAAATAGGCAAAACATGTCATACCATATGCAGCAGCATGTCATAGTCAATTAGTGGCCAGGTTCGCTAAGATTTTAGTATTAACATTTCATTAATTATTTCATGCACATACTCATAATGATATCGTATACATAGTTAACTAGTCAATACCACCTCGAATATTGATACGTCATACTGCCCTTTTTTATCTATCAATCCACGATTACCTTTGATACCAATATACTACTCTACCATCATCTACACACTCCTCTCCAAGAGAGACACAAACCAGAACACTACCCTTTCACTCTTCAGCGCGTCAGGTCCATCCTGACACTCCCAACTAGAAGCCTGCCAAGCCCACATAGCCATATTATTATATCTAGTAGCACCCCACCCTCATCACCTCCCAAGAGTACCAGTTCTCCATAAACATACCTACAAAGCTACTCAGGTCAATCATAGCAATTAGGCCATCCAGGCCAGTACCAACGCCCGCCCGCGCCAACTGCCCACACAACCACCCACTGGCCAACCAAGTCACTCCTCGCCACATGGGAGACACAATTTGGCCCCACGGCCATTATAAAATACATATATGAGCCACACTGGGCTCTACGCCAATCAGGCGCCAAAGTTGAAATTTATCGACACTCTCGAGGGTGTTGAATATATGTACATAATTTTTAAAATAAAATTTTTATTTACTAGTTTATAAATATCCAATTGACCTAAAAATATTTTTATAGATTCCCAATAATATGAAAAATTTTTGATCCAAATTTTAGGTCAAAATAATGTAAAATTGATTAATTTAAAATTAAAATTTGAAAATATAAAGAAAACATGTTAGACAAAATTATACATCTCTTTTGCACTCAAAATCTTTATGTACATTTCAAATAATATAATAGAATTATGGTAAAAATTTCATCTTAAATTAATTCCAAATGAGAAGATTAAAAATAAAGCAAAATTTCAAAAGGGTGGGACAGTATCAGCGTCTTATTTTTAGGGTATTTAATGTTCATATTTTTTTGAGGGGTCAAATAGTAGAATTTGTTCATGAAATTTGATATTATAGTATTTAGTTATATCTATTTTAACTCAATATTTTTATTTGGCAACATAATATCACTAAATTGGTGTTTAATTAACCTCAAAAGGGGTACTTGGTAAGGTGTTCTATTAGTGCACTGTTCATCCGAATTCCATTGTTTTCAATGCAATTTAATTTATGCTAATACAATACATTAATTATGGTTTCATGGGGCAAATAATGCATATTTAAAATCATGTAAATCATGTACAAAAAGTTTAGATGACAAGTACCCAAATTGTAATCATTCAAAGAAATCAAATTGAACTTAAAATAACTTAAAACAACTACCTGCTTACCTT
>JAYJMB010087773.1:0-20657 GCA_036873735.1 Pouteria campechiana
TGTATAGAATGAACAAAGCTCTCATATAGTTGCCATAAGGAGTGATCATGGTGGAGAGTTTGAAAACCATAGATTCATTAATTTCTGTGAAAATAATGGAATTCTTCAAATGGAGTTTTGTTAAGTATGGATCTAGCCAAGATTCTGTTAATAATATAACACAGTGTGTTATATTATTAATAGAATCTTTGCTAGATCCATACTAACAAAACTCCATTTGAATTATACTCCATACTACTCTCTTCATTAAGCCTACAACGAAAGATATTCTCATATTTCAAGTATATGTTGATGATATAGTATTTGGTGCAACCAATGAAAATCTTTGCAAAGAATTTTCTAAGACAATACAAGGAGAATTTGAAATGAGCTTGATGGGTGAACTCAACTTCTTCTTAGGACTGCAAATTAAGCAGATGAAAGAAGGAATCTTCATTGACCAAGCCAAATACAAAAAAGAACTACTAAAGAAATTCAACATTGAAGATGGAAAAAGGTATGGGATGCCAATGAGTTCTTCAATAAAAATGGACAAAGATGAAAAAGGTAAGTCTAGTTTCCAAAAACTTTACAGAAGCATGATAGGATCTCAGCTATATTTAACTGCTAGTAGAACTGACATAATATTTAGTGTATGCATGTATGCTAGATTCCAATCAGAACCAAAAGAGTCACATCTTATTGCTATAAAAAGGATATTTAGATATCTTTTAGATCCACCTAATCTTGGATTATGGTATCCAAAAAGTTTAGACTTTAATTTAATAGGTTACTCAGATTCAGACTTTGCTGGATATAAAGTAGATAGAAAGAGTACCTCAGGATCTTACCAATTTTTAGGAAGCATAATTATCTCATGGTTTTCTAAGAAACAAACATTAGTTGCATTATCAACTGCTAAGGCTGAATATATAGCAGCAGGCAGCTGTTGTGCACAGATCCTATGGATGAAACAACAATTATAAGACTTTAGTCTTAACTTTGTTGATATATCTATCAAATGTGACAACACTACTGCAATAAATCTGACAAAGAACCCAGTTCTACATTCTAGAACTAAGCATATAGAAATTAGGCATCATTTTATTTGGAACCATATTCAAAACCATGACATTAGCTTAGAATTTGTTCCAATAGAAAATCAGCTAGTAGATAATTTCACAAAACCATTACCAAAAGAAAGATTTAATATTATAAGAAGAGAACTAGGCATTTTAGATCCTAATGGATAAAAAGCTTAATTTATCAAACAAATTAGTCATTCTATGTTCTCATTTGTGTATAACATTAAATAAAATACATTGAAATCTTTCATGTTTCAAGAAATGTACAAATACATATTTAATTATATATCTTGGTAATGATTCCTAAATAACCATGAATTAATAATTAACATACATCAAACTTAAAATCCACAACTTTAAAAATACATGTTATAACAGAATTAAGCTAATATTTACACTTTGTAGCCTCCGAAGTGCACTTCAGAGCTTCCGAAGGTCAAAATGAAGTTCTTCGAAGATTCTCAAAAACATCATTTCGCAACATCTGAAATTCAAATTTGAATCATTATCTTTGAAGGACATCCTTCGAAGCACTCGAAGCCAAAACATTTTAGTATTTTGGAGATCTTTTTAAACCAAATCTGAAAGCACAAATTCATTAGAAATCTCTCAAAAAACCTAAACCCTTCTTCTCCAAACTCTCAAAACACCCATTTCAGAGAAGACTGTCCATCTTCTCGCTATTTTTAAATCTAAGTATCAACACTCTATCTCCCTTCTTGACTTCTCTGACATCTCTTCCAAAAATCCCATTTCCTTTCCAAAATGTAGAATTCTCTATCGAAATGGTAAGAACAAAAGGAGCTGAAAGTAAGAGAAAGGAAAGAGATGAATCTCCATAGAGAAAAGGATCCAAAAAGGCAAGATGAGAAGCTGATACACTTGAGGTAATCTTTCTGAATAGTTCATCTGATTATTCTAGATTCATAGAAAGATATGAGGACATGAGGATGATCAAAGGGAAAATATTCAATTTTGGAGCCTTTGGTATAGAATTAGAAGTGTCTAAATGGTTAAGTTACCAAGGATGGAATGCTTATGTGAGTTACAGAGACAGTTTGTATCCAAGACTAGTAAGGGCACTAATTTATAATCTTAATACTAGAATAGAAAAATTATGGATAGGAGAAATAAAAATTGAACTATCCATAGAAAGTTTAAGAAACTATTTCAATCTCTTTGAAGAAGAAGAAGAGATTGTGTGGCCTTCTAGAGCAATGCTATTCTCAGATTTAGTAGAAATTGAGATAGATGAAAAAGAGAATTATCTGCATGTTAGTCATTTGAATGCAAATCTCAAGCTAGCATATCTTATAATTATGAATAATGTATATCCTAGAAGAGAAGCCACTGGAGATGTGTTTGAGATAGATACTAGAATCAAATGGGCATTGAAGAATAGAAGAAAATTAAATCTGGCCAGACTGATGATAGACCATATTCACTTGATCAAAGGCACCACAAGGTTTCCTTTACCTTATAGAATGGCTTTGAGAAGCAGGAGTAGATATCTCAAATGAGAATGAAGAGTTTCTAAGAAATACAAAAAAATTGGATGAGAAAGCTCTGAAAAGAATGGGCTTTACGCAAACTGCATAGGGTTGGATCTCTGGAAGACTAAGAAGAGCAAATCAATTAAAAGGATCTAGACCCGATGAAAGTTCAGAAAGAGGAGATGTTACAGAATAGGCTACCGAATAAAGGCAAAAACTCTCCTCACATGAAGAAGAAGAAAGAACAGAAAGACAGAACTTCATAAGTCCACCAGTAGAAATAAGAAAGGAAGTCTCCAGCAAAGAAGAACAAACAGAAGCTAAGAGAATAAAAGAAGTTCCAAAAGAGGAACAAAAAATAGACATAGAAGATATTATAGAAGATATTTTGAGAGAGAATGTATATGAAGAAACAGCAGCAGTAGACATGCCATCACACACTCCCATTAGATCTCCCTCACCCATTAGACCCACTCACACTGATCAACTATCCACCTCATTAATTCCCACTTCACAACAAATCCCACAGCACCTAAAGGATAGATTATTCATGATTGAACACTTTTTGCAAACCTTAGCCCCCAAATGAATAGAACAAATCATAATTTTTCAATTGCCAAATCATCTATGATCCTAAGGGCTAATAAGATTGACTAGCAACTTGATTCTCTACAAGCTCTAGCAGAATTATTCAAAGGTCAAACCTATCATTCCCATTTCACTCCACCTCAAACTCACTTTCCATCACCTCCACATCACTCATCACTAGTCAAAAGCAACTCACTAATAACAGTGATATCTTCACCTAACCTCCTCATCCATCATCATCATCTATTATTCCAAAGGTTGATCAACCTGATAGTCAACCTTCTCCAACACAGACATCATCATCAGATCCACCATTGCTAGAGGATTATCTTTCCAATCCTCATAGAGCCATTTTTCGACATGAAAAATATCCCATCACTGTTCCTCTTCCTAGAACATATTTCATACATAAACTAGGACCACCCATCTATAACATTGATAAGTGGATGGAATTCATCAAAGCAGGAATAGTATTCCCTAAAAGAATTGAGGAAATTCCACTAGAGTAGGACAACCCTCTAAACATGCCACCAAATTTCAGACCTCCTCTAGAATGGTTATATCCTCCCTCTCCACCACAAAGTCCTCCACATACTTCTCAAAGAATATTTGTTGATGATAATCCCAATTTTCTCCTTCATATATCCAATCCAATCAAGATGACGGAATCAAAGTTTAGGATCAAGTTAGCAAACAATTCTGAAATTGTTAGAATGTTTCTTTCTCAAAATATTCATCTACACCCTCAAGAATATCCATTCTCTGAACTTGAGGATCCTAACATTCTTCATAGGATTCTACTTCTTCCCGATCCTCCATTCACTCCAAAGAACCACAGAATTTACATTCCTAATAAAGAGTCAATTCTTCAAAATTACTCTGAGAAACTCCTTAAAATGATTCCAATGTCAAAACCTCTTAAAAAAGAGTTTATATCTCCCTCGGGTCCTCATAAATTCTTTATTCTCACTAAGGAAGAATTCAATTTCTACAACAATGCCAACTTAGAGGCCATTACTAACAATCTGCCTCTCCCATATCTTCAGATGAATGATCCTTCTATCTAGGAAAGGATAAGGTAGATACAATCTCCACCATGGTGTTAACCTCTTCCACCACCTTCTTCACCTTCTTCCAAAACCAAAAATCCTAGAAACACCTTCTTCTACTACCAAAACCAAAAAGCCATCTGCTATCCTAAAACCAAAACCACCACCAAAACCATCACCTTCTTCATCTCAGCTATCCACTTCAAAGCTAAAAAGGAAGCCTAGAATTCCACCTCCCAAAGAACACAAAAAGGCTCTCTTTGAGAGAATAACTATTTACTATTAGGAGTATACAGCAAGGATGAATGCAAACACAGAAAATATTTTAAAAGGTCTTCATCCATTCTTCCCTGAATTGCTAGACCCAAAGTTCAGGAAGCATATTGACTTCATATATGTTTCAGAATGTGGACCAATTGCTTATACTCATGAACCACCTGTAACAGTTCCCAAAGATCCATTTTTCATCCCACCTCCTCCACCAAAAAGGGTTAGAACATCTAAGCCCTCTCCTACACCATCTTCTTCTGAACCCAAGCCACCTCTTCCACCTCTCAAAGATGTCTTTCTCAAAACCTACTAGAGAAAACCCAAACCACCCAAATAAACTTGCTGCCTTTTAATTTTTTTTTCTCTCTGATGTAATTTTTTTTTCTTACATGTAATTTCTCTAATGTATATTCATTGCATCTAAAATTTTTTCAATGAAAAGTTGAATATATATGCATTTTTTATATCACACTATTGTTCATTTCCACCTTTTTTATTATGACAAAAAGGGGGAGAAAATGTGATATAAACTAAAATGGCATGTGAATGAAAATTTCTATTAATATCTCTGATTGTATAAAATACAATATACAAATTCAGGGGGGAGATACACTAATTTAGTCAATAGAAATTTTTCTGAAATATCTGCAAAATAATTTTCTTAAGTTTATTATTAGATAAGTTTTGACAGGTATATCACTCATTGTTTTGTCATCACTAAAAAGGGGGAGAATATTGAACATACTATCTAGCTTGATTTTGATAATGAACATTCTTAACTAAGTATGTTTTGATGATGAGCAAAGACATGAGTGAAACATTAAGGTACTAACAATCTATTCTCAAGTATGTTACAGTAACATTAACTTATACTCAACTTAAGAATAACCTTCATGATAATAAAAGGAAGACATAAAGTAAATGCTCTTTCAAACTTAAGTATATAAATTTCACATATAGTTAAATTAAGAAAATAAAATTTTTGAAGTCTTGAAGACATGCTTCGAAGCCAACAGAAATATCTTTGGAGTCATCTTAATGTGTTTTGGAGCAAATTGGATTGCTTCGGAGTCTTCACAGCGAGCTTCAGAGTAAAACAAAATGCTTCGGAGTCATTGCAAGTGTGTTTTAAAGTTAATTGGAAAGCTTTAGAGTCAGTCAAGACAAGCTTTGAAAACCTCATAGGAAGCTTCAGAGTTAACTGGAACCCCTTCGGAGACATCAAAGCATGCTTCAGAGTCGATAGGCACACTTTAGAGTTAATAGAAAAGCTTCAGAACTATTACAACATACTTCGGAGTTAATCAAGAAAGCTTCAAAATCATCAAGAATGCTTTGGAGTCTTCATACAAGTTTCAGAATTATGATAGTACACTTCTAAAATAAGAAGACAAGCATCAGAGTGAATCAGCTACGCTTAAGAGGAAAAAAATATGCTTCAAAGAACTTAGAGTCAGGTTTCAGAGTAAATTCAAATAAGCTTTGGAGTAAACAGACTTGCTTCGGAGTCCTCAAGGCTTTACTTCGGAGACAATAAATAAGCTTTGGAGTCATTAAAAAATGCTTTGGAGTTGCCTTTCTGAAGCATTAGAAGTTCAAAAAATTAAAATCTCGTTCTACAAAGGATTGTCGCAATTAAGAAGCTTATTACCATTTTGGAGAATCTGAAACAAACTAATCAAAACATCCAAAATCAATCAAGACATCATCTGTTCACTCGTATCTTTAGAGTAACTAAAGAAGCAACTTCGGAACACCCATGATAAAATTGAATGTTGAGAAAAGTTAGCGACAGAGTAGCAAATCGATACCAGAATGCAGCAAAGTCAAAGGTTAGACAAAATGTAAGGTAAAGAAAATTATTTTTGAATGTTTGAATGTCTACCAAAGTTAGCAATGGAAAAATCTCTCTCAACCTATAAAAGAGAGATTCGAAAGCAAAAAGAAAAAAAAACTATTATTTTTGAAAACAATTAAACATTGCAGAATACACGAGGAGCATTCAAAATCTTCCTTCAATATTCAACTCCAATGGCTACAGCTCTATCAGAAGCTCTCAAAGCCTAAATCGCTTCTCAGTCAAGGAGTTTGAATCTTTCACTCTCACTATTTATTCATTTATTGAAAGTTCAGAATTTTATGTATGAATCTAAGTAAGAGACAATAATCTCCACATTTCATTTTAGTATTTGGTAACAAAAGTGGAGTGCTTGATGTTTTTGTATTAAGATAAGCAAGTAAGGAACTTGCTGAAAGGGTATAAGTTTATTAATGAGCTTTGAAAACCAAAAAGTTGTGAAATTTTTTGGATAGCTTAGAAAACCAGTAAGTTGGTTGGTGAGCTTGTTGTAAAGCCATGATCAAGGTATTAGTGGAACCTGAGTTCAGTAGAGGAGACTAACTCAGAGAAGTAGAGTAGGAACCCAGGAAGGACCGAACCATAATAAAAATCTTGTTTTGTATGTTTTGTAATCTATTTTACTTATTCATTCAGCACTTTAATCATTTGATTTGGCAAAAAAAGTTTTGAAGCCCCCCTCTTGAGCTACCATTGTATAAGGGACCAACACTCGAGCCACAGATAGTGAAAGTAATCGTTCTTTCCATCCAAATGTCAATGATGAAGAAAATGTTGGAAGAAATGAAGAAGGGAGAAATGCATTTGATTTGAAATCATTACCCATCGAGGTTGATAGGATAAAAGTCCCCATTGCAAAATTTCAACCTAAAGACCTTCCACCTTATTACTTTGGCAATGAAGATAAAAATTTCAAGTTTTACACTTCAATTTTGGGAAGGCCAGTTCATGTGCAAAGAAAAATTGATTTGGGATTCCTTGATCAAAATTCAGACATTCATTCCATGCTCAATTATCAAGGATGGACTAAGTTATTAGAATATGATTTCACCCATATACAGAGAGTTGGTGCTTATATTCTATTTCAACTAGAATTTGAGTTCTTATGCATCTATGGTAAAGGGATTAGAAATAGACTTTGGCATGCATATGCTCTTTCCCGGAGAGCATTTCGGAGAGATTTTGGGAGTCCTTGAAGAAGAAGAAGAGATCAAGAAAGAAGAAATATTCAATAATTTATCCATTGAAATAGTATACACCTCGGCCCATACTTATATGAGGACAAGGGATATGAATATTGAGTTTAATATGCTCAGGAAAGTTTTAGAAAACATATTCATGCCCAAATTAGGTGGAACATAACAAGTAGTTGCTAATGAGGCAAGAGTTCTATGGAAAATTTATACCTACCAGAAGGTTAGCTTGTCACACATTATGTTCAAAGCCTTTGAACATATGTCACAAAGGACAGATCATGTTGCTCCATATGGTGGTTAACAAACATTTTTAAGCACTTTCAAGTTCCTATAAGTGGAGAATCTTACCTGGAAATGTCTCCATGAAAGAATGATTGGGTAGGAGCCACTGTGTTAAAGAGAATGAGAATTTTGACTTCTGATTATTTTGCTGAAATGATGGAGAAAAATCAATGGGAGATGGAGAAAGATGAAAATGAGGAAGAAGAAAATGAAGAAGGAAGAGAGGATGAGGAGGAGATGGAGGAAGTAGAAGAAAGGAATGACACATTCAGTCCCACTGCAGAAAGAGATGTGTCACCTCCTAAAGCCTCATCTACACCATCTATCCCCGGATCATTGGCCTACACAATTCTGCCAATGGAAGTAAAGGAACTAAGACTAGAAATGACAAAAGAAGTAGAAGAAATCAAGGGCATGCAGGAAAGAATAGAGCATAAGTTAGATGCACTCATCTCACACTTCAAGATAGCTCCACCTACTTTTTCACATGAGCTTGCACCACCAACTATTCTAGTCCCCACTGATCAGGATCCAGAGCCATCATTCATAATTAATGAATTCATTACTACCTAGGCTGCTACTCAGGAAGATCCCACAATCCCTAAAACCACTACAGACCCTCATGCAATCTCATAGAGATCTTAGTTCTTCATTTTGTAAAAGCATTGCTTTATATGTCTTTGTTTGAAGAATGTAATGATAAATATATATTTTTTTGAGAATTCTCAAATTGGTTATTGACTTATAGTCTTTCTTGACATACATCTAGATGGTTTATACTTTTAGTTCATCTTTATGATAGTTACCATATATGAATGTTTATTATTTGTGTTGAATGGTTTAAGCTTAATTGAGATATCATTTTTAAAGTATTTTGATGATTTTGATGATAATTATGAATTTATGCATCTTTAAGAATGATATATGAATTGATTTAGTTATTTATATAAGTCTAAACAAAGATTACATAATGATTGAATGTTGCCTCTTAAACTTACATGCAAATGATTTCCACTTTATGTTTATGGAAACCATTTCCAAAAAGTCAAATTTAAACAACATGTTATGGTAATACCTTGAATGGTAATAGAACTTTGTTACTCTTATCAATTATCTTGATGAATGTTTAGGTGGGAACTTTATTTATATTTTTATCTCATATTTGTATTACCAAATGATAAATCAATAGCATTCTCAAATTCCTGCAATTTGCCTTAGGTTTTCAATAATATAATTATGTTTATGGGATCGAACACATAACTATGTCTTTCTTTGAAATCCTCCTAGTTTTCTTATGATTATATCCTTTCAAGAGCTTTATCTTTTGGTTGAATCTTTGCTACTGCATTCTTTCATTTGCTAAATCTTTTTGATGCAGCCAAAAAGGGGGAGAAGGAATTGAGGAAGACTAAGGACTTGAGGAAGACTTTCTAGAAATATAATGAAAGAATTGTGAAAATGATATACAAGTCTTTAATTTTCTACTTGCCAAACTAAATAGGCTTACAAATTCCAATAAGATAGGGGGAGTTTGCAAAAATGTCTCATTAGCATGTTCTTAATCATCACAATTCTTCAAGTTTTGCCATCATAAAAAAAGGGAGAGATTGTTGGGCTTATCGTGCATGATTTCTATGACAACAATACTTGGCTTAAGGCTTGATTTTCGCTAATGATGCTTTTAATATAAGAAACTTGAAATATGATTGGACTGTGCACTCTTTGGAAAAGCTACCATTTATACAAGCATATTACATAAATTGTTTTAGGGAATAAAGAATTCATCATGATTCATAGAGCATTCACCTTGCTTATCACATGTTGGATCATTGATATATTTTTGCTTAAACATAAGCATGTATTTCACCAAGTTATCATCTTAAACCTTTACTGAAAACATGATATGTGAGCTTGAGAAAATCATGATGGATAAACACATCCGAATAAGCATGCTTCATAGACATACTTGATTAAATTTATTCTTATTCAAAGGTTGATTCAAATTATTTATCCATGCTTGAAAACTTATGAGAATTATGTGGGTAAATTTATTTTGATTTATAACGAATAATTTCCAAGTTTCACAAGTGGCAAAGTGCAGAAATGTTGAGTGTAGGACTACAACCACTTACCGCAGCCGCCTGCAGATATCGCCTGGAATCCATAGACAAAGTACTTCGTCTGAAGACACCGCCTGCCAATTCACGTCCACCTTCCAATATTGCCTATGCGGCAGCCACTCAGCGCAACCACCTGCGAGTGGACAACAAGGTGCATGCAAGTGATTTTGTAGACATTTGACCACAATCGCTTAGAGTAGCTGCCTGATAGATAGTCACTTGACACAGCCACCTATCACTACTGCCTGGTAGACAGTCACTTGACATAGCCACCTGCCACGACCGCTTGCCAACTTCCAACGTTCAAAAATCTGAACTTTGCAGGCCTCAAAGTTCACTCCCATTCCTTCCAATAGTCAAATTTTTGAAGTGTTATTTAAGGGGAACCTAAGAGATGATTCAAGGTTGAAGAAGCAAGGGAATTGAGCTTGAAACCTTCCACAAATCTTTGCATCCCTAGGCCAAGAGCTTTAAACTTGAAATATCATTCAAAGGCTTCACTTTTCTATGTTCGTTCATGACCTACTTCTTCAATGTATCCAAGGGAGATCTTATGTGCTACAAGGAGTTACTCAAAGATCAAGTTCTCCCAAAGATCATTAAGGAACTTGAGGGTTCTGAGTGTCAAAGGTGAATCAACCAATAGGAATCCCATTCAAGTCCTCCAAGTGTTTTCACTCCAAATGCTGCTAAGATCAAAGAGCTTCAATGCCACATCAACACTATATCAAGGGAGTTTGAAATCACTATAATGTGCTTATTGTGTTATCATTTATTTTTTTGTATCAATTAGGTGTACTCATCATCCTAAACAGAGGCATATCATTGTACACAAAGTACCTGTAAATTTGGAGTTTCTGTTTGCTCATGAAACCAGAGTTATGAAGAGTGCTGGGAGTGCTTGTTATGGCCCCTAGAGCTATAATCTAAAAGAGTACTAGGAGCACTAGGTATGCCCCTTGGAGCTGAAATCCAGAAGAGTGTTGGGAACACTATATTTATGCCCCCTAAAGTTGCAATCTAGAAGAGTGCTGGGTGCACTAATTTGTATTCTACTATAGAAAGATAGTGGAACCCAAGGCACAAGGAGTATAATTTTGGAAGATTGGACTTGCCGAAACCATTATAAAAATTTATATGTGATGTTTTTGTATTTGATTTACGTGCTTATGTTTTATAATTACATTATATCTATTCAATTGCATTTTGCACAAAAGTTTAAAAATGTGGGAAGCTAATTTATTAGGGATTAAGTAATAAACTTGTATAAACCAAATTCACCCCTCCCCTCTCAGGTTAACTAAGTGATGGTCAAATTACAATTCCTCACTAGTGCATAAGTGTATAGCAGCATAGTACGCGAAGCAAGGGTTGATCCCGAAGAGAACTATTCAAATTGATTCAATTAGATCTAGTTACTAAAACTAACTTAGTCCTAAAAATATGCAATGGAGACTAAATAAATCTAAATGTAAGGTGAAATAATACAAAATATTGGCAATGAATAATATAAAAGAGATCAAAGGGTGCAAGAGTTTAGGGATCCGATTTCACCACTCAATGATATCCTAGGTTGTTAGGATGTTGGATTTAATTCATTATCTTGGGTTCATTCCATCTATTATATGATTATTACTGCTAAGTGTGTCTATTTAAACCTAGTATTTTTACTCCTACCAATTACCTATGGTGTGTAGCATAATTGAGGTGAAAACTCATTAAGATCAAAGAACTTTAATGAACCAAATAGATTGGTTTAGCATAAGCAGTGTACCATAACCATCTATCCATTCATTCAAGGGATTTAATGGTATAACATATGGTGTGTACCTTAACCATGCTCAGACAATCAATATAATTTATAAAATTGGTTATCAAGGAATTTAATAAATCAAACAATTGTAATAAGCACAATGAATGAAACAAGATAAAATTAAATTGATAATCCAACAATCCCTATTAATGAAGAATATCAAGGAGGGCTACATCATCACCCTAGAAATTGTTTTTAGTTCATGTTAAAAAGAAAAAGAAAACCCTTCAAAATATGTGTTTGTAAAACTTGAAATCTCCCTCTTGCTCCCTTGTAAATCTTACCTCCAATTCCTGTGCTACTACTTTCTCTTCAAAAAGTTCCTTGTTTCTGTGTTAAAAACCATTTAAATAACCCAATTTAGGGTTTGTTGCACCTCCATATGGATTCTTAAAATAATTTTGCACATAAAATATGCAAATTACTAAAAATGTGCCCAATCTTTGTCCAAAAACATCCAAATTCCAGCAGCTTGGGTGTTAGGGCACCCAAACTCCATTCATATCATATCAGTTCTAGAATTTTGGCCATAAATTTCTCATTTGATATCAAAACAATGTCATTCATGATTTGTTGGATAATTTCAATATCTATATCTTTTATGATGAACACATTTGCCAAATCAACTTTCATCTCTTCCAAAAATTGGCCACAAGTGATACCTTTTATCATCTTCAACTATTTTAACTCCTGAAATAAAAACTAACTCCATTAAGTGCAATATATAATCAAAACCCATAAAATTACATCAATTGAGGATCCAAATCATGTGAAGTTAGGTCTTAAAATATTGTAAAATATGAACTTATCAAATACCCCCAAACTTAGCATTTTATCGTCCTTGAGCAAAATAGCAACTATTGTTAACATTATTATATATGATTTTGATGATAACAAAACTTAATGCTTAAATCTCTAACAATCATATGTATGATTATGAATTGATAATAATTAATTAACATAAACACTTAATCATAAATTTTTAATTAAATAAGCATATAGTCTTCACTTTATGGTATGCACATCATAAACATTAATTAATCTTTACTGCATAAGTTTGCTAAATAAATACTATGCACTATAATTACTTAAGCTTTCATATTATGCATTTAATGGAAATTTATATTATCTTTGCTTTACAAAATGATACAATCACTTGAGGATAAAATATATTTTGATATTATATATAAAAGCTAATAATGTAACAATTGCAGGATAATGATGGTCTGCAATAAATAGCCACAACTATCTGCTACGTTCCAAAGGAGTTGAATTGATGAAAATTGTGGAAGAAGAAGAAGAAAACAAAAGGATTGGAGATAAGTAACAAAGAAGGTTACTTTAAATGCCTCCACGAACAAAAATAATAGGAGATAAACAAGGCTTAGAAGAAGTGCTACAACGAGTTTTCGTTGTCTGTCAACCTCAATGAGAAAATGTCAACTGGCAAATGCAAAGCAAGAAGTTAAAAATGAAGCCATAGTTAAAGAGCATAATATTATTCAAGAAACGTTGACTAGACAAAGGTTGTCTGAGGTAAAGAAAGAAGAAAAAGATCCATCAAATACTTAGAAAAAGGAAGAAAGAAGAAATTGCCGCCCATATAATCATGCACAAAGAAGAAAAAACTTTGTTTAATCTACAAAGATTAAATGATTGGATTATTTTGAGGATAAAATGGTAATATGAATAAAGAAGGGAGTGCAAGAACAAACCCCTTTTGTTGCTTGAAGTGTGCAGAGCAGTTGAAGATCTTCACCTCGTCTATAAATCAAAGATCTTCTATTACGATAGACAAAGTTCAGCCAAAACAGAAGACGATGTAGAAACTATATAGTGAGCATAGACGAAGCTGAGAATAGACAAAGTGCTGCTTGGATCGAAATGGGCTTCAACAAACAAAGGCACAATCGTCTACAATTTATAACTGACAAATGCAATATGTAAAGTATTCTATTTCAGACAAAGCAAAACATAATTCGTCTATCACTTACATCAGATGAACGCCACATTTCATCTGTTCAAGCAAGTTGAAGTTAGCTTCATTTGACACCTTCAATAGACAATGAGGAACAAAAGAAGAAAACCACACTTCGTCTATTAGTGCAAGATAGAGCAAACTTCATCTGTCACCTCTAATAGACAATAAAGAACAAAGGAGAAACATCTCACTTTGTCTAAGGTTGTCAATCGATCAGCCCAACTTCATTAGCATCACCCAAAGTTAGCATGTTATCTACAACAGACAAAATTCATACACAAAGGATTGATCATCAGACAAATCTCCTAGAGGAATTGAGGCAAATAAAGAAGAGTTTGTTTATCAGTTAGATAAACTTCATCTGCACCATTCAAAGTTTATTTGCTACTTTCAACAGACAAATCACTCTTATGAAAGTTCAACTGATAGACAAACCTTGGAAGAATTCATCTGCAACTTATGGTAGACAAATGTGGACAGAGAGAGGCTGTGACTTGTCAGAGGAGAATTGATTTATGTGACTACTATACAAATGACATCTATATTCAATCCATCATCATGCAGACTTATTTTAGTCACCATTTCTAGCAACAAATGATACTACAGAGTTTTCAAGCTGTGATGGGTCAAATGAGGAACACCTTTTAACATAGCTCATCCTCCTCTCTGAACGGTGATGTAGTACCTTGAGACAAATTAGAAAGACCTGGACTTCAATGGAAGAAAATTCAAAAGGTCTTATTCATTCAATGCTACTCTCTTTTCTACATTCAACGAATCCCATCTTCTCCAATGGTCGAGATTTTGAAGAAGCTATTTAAGGAGAAGAAGCAGGATGATTCTGAGCTGGTGAAGGAACCCATTCTAATAAGCTTAAGTATATGCAAATCCTTCCACCCATGGCCACTAGCTTAATCATCCTACATCTTTTATGAGCTATAATCTGCTTATCTTTATGGCAATTCTATTTACATTCTAGGAAGATATTTATATATTGATAAAGTTGAAAAAGATCATATCTTCCCTTGTGCTTTTGAAAACCACAAAGTTTGTGGTAAACTTGATAAACCACATTGTAATGAATTGTTAGTGATCTCTAGAAAACTATCAAGTTTGCTGGTGAGCTTCGAAACCAATAAGTTAGTAGTGAGCTTGGGAAAACTACCAAGTTTGCTTATGATCTTTGAAACTAGTGAGTTTCCTGGCGAGCTCGTGAAAACTAGAAGAGTGTCAGGGATACTATGTATTTCCATTATACAGGGTATAGTGGAACTCAAAGCACAATGAGTGTGTGCTCTTGAAAGAGTGGAAGTAGGGACGGGGTCTTGAACCACTATAAAAATGCTCTTATTTGTGTGCCTATTTTTCCTCATCTATTTTATTCTTCATGCATTTTATTATTTCTATTATTCATTTTACACCACACCACACATAAGCACAAAAAGAGGAAAATGATTCAATAGGGGTTAAGTAATGAATTCTTATTTACCCAATTCACCCCTCCCCTCTTGGGTTAAGCCATCATACGGGACTCTACAACTATAACTCATGAAACACTTAGGATAGTCTCCCTTACTCAATCAAGAACATGCTACACAAATTACACATGTACACATAACTTAGAATTCATTTAGGACACTTGCCAAGTTATTTCATGAAACTCATGCTTCATCAATCCTTTGATGAAGTGAAAATGTGTGTGTTTGTATTTGTGTAATGTCAATCTCATGCTACATTCATGCTTTTCAGTCAACAATGTGCAAATCAGTTATTCTAATGATATTCACAAACATCTCATAAGCTTGCTTTTCATAATCCCTCTCCACTAATGTAGATAATTATATCCACTTGGATCAATAGGCCTTTATTAAGCTTGTAATGGGGCCTTAAGTTTGGCTAACAAAGAAAAGGAGTAAAGATTTACAAAGTAAGAGGTCATAACTGAATTACACATGAATATTCACTCTCTTAACTTTTTATTTTGGGTTTTCTCTTTTTTATTTTTATTATTATGGGCTTTATTACTATCACACCCCCAAAATTATTTTCTATCAAGTTCGTTGGAATATAATCCCCCCAACTGAAGGATGAATTCTTACCAATTCCTTTCCTTTTTGTCCCTTTCCTTTTCCTTTTGCATTCTTCTTTTAGATACCCCCAAACTTATCTTCTTTTGTACCCTTGTACCTCTCAACAACTATGTGTATAGAATATGTCTCTTAATAGGTCAATCATGGTTTTTTAGGCTGAAAAGGTTTGGATGATGAGGCTAAAGAAAGAAAAGTTGAATGATGGTCTTTCATATGCTTTGTATATGTCAATCTTTCATTAAGCTCAATAGGGACACTAGTGAAAGTGAATGTACTAGGTTAGCTTGAAAGGCTCAAACTGATCAAAGAATGCCTAAATCACTTCCAAGCAAACATTTTATCTAGGATTTTGCCTTGGAGGATAATCAAATAAGTTCTAGCATGCTCATGTTAATCAAAATATGTTACTAAATTCACATCATCGACAAATCAACATACACTTTGCATGATCATAACATAAGGTGCTCAATGAAATTTTCATTAGTCATGAAAAAGTGGGACTTATTACAAGAATCATTGAATCACAAGGTAGCTTCTATCCTTCCTTCTAAATCATGTGCAATGGTAATAAAAAACTCGACATATGTTATTGATCATCAAGAGAAAATCATCAATCTAACCTATTCAGTTCAGCATATTAGCACAATCACTCATGAATTTTCTTTACCTAAATTTGAAAAAATTTGCCCAAAAATTGAAAACTAAATGCACTTGAATGCAAATACCAAAACAACCCTCAACTTAAAGTCAACATTACCCTTAATGTAAAATAATGAAAGAAAGGTAAGTTGAAGGGGTTCCCTGAATGAAGTGCATTCGCATTCTCTTCTTCTAGAGCTGACTTGACATCTTCTGAAAGCTGATTGAGTTCCTCTTAAAGATGCAACATGGACATCTCCCTCTGAACATATAGTTGCTTTTTCCTTTTTCAATACAAAATTCCTCCTTCTGCAAAAAACACACTAGAAATTAAAAAAAAATTATCCCCTAACAAATAAATAACTAAGCTAAATGCTAAGTAAGCAAAGAAGGTTCAAAAAGTTTGGGTTGCCTCCCAAGAAGTACTATATTTAAAGTCTCAGCCCAACTATGGCTTTCCATCTTTGAATTGAAATTTAGCCTTTTAGTTTTCCAGTTCTTTTATCACTCGAAGAAGCTTGTAGAATTGTGGTGCTCCCACTTGATAAATATGGTAGAATGATAGCATTGTCTACTCCTTTTTTTTTAAACTTCACTAAAAATTCTTCAGTGCTTCCATCCACTCCATTCATCTTGAAGCAATTCTTGTACTCATTAGGTAGCTTCATCTTCTTGAAAGTATTAAAATTTATTGTATGATCTTGGGGTGGCATTAGCTTTTCTTCCTTCATAGCTATAAACAAAGAAGAAATAATCATAGGAAAGAATGAATCATTACATACAGATGCATACCTTAAAGAATAAGACAATTGCTTTAGATCCACTTTGGCTAAGGTTTCCTCCTTTATTGAATCTTCATTAAAATTTTCAATCATCTCACTAGATTTTTCTTATGGGAAAACTTCTAAAGCCTGAATTTACTTATTTCCATCATAAGGTTTCTCAACAACTTTGTTCTACATTAAACACCCAGAAAAGGGATAGGTGTATCATAAGGTGGAGGAGGCTTGTAGTTGAGTGGAGGATCTAGAATTGGGAACATATATTTCCTTACATTCACCTCCTCATCATCATCTACAAAAATATTAAAATTGTTAATCACATCACTAACTTTAACATTCATTACCTTAACACCACTTAATATTGTAATCACATTAGCTTGCTTGGGTTGACTTGATAGCTTTCTAGGTATGTGACTCTGCACAACCTTCTTGCTCCCTTATGCAATGGTAGCTCAAGAGGGGGGAGGGGTGAATTGAGCTTTTAAAACTTTTGGCCCAAATCAGATGATTATGATGCTCCAAGAATAAATAAAATAGATTACATAATAAACAGCACAAGATTTTTATAGTGGTTCGGCCCTTCCTGGGTCCCTACTCCACTTCTCTGAGTCAGTCTTCTCTACTGAGCTCAGGTTCCACTAATACCTTGATCAACCTAATCAAATATACATTGGTTTTACAAGAAGCTCACCAACTAACTTACTAATTTTCCAAGCTAACCAGAAACTTACACAACCTATTGGTTTTCCAAAGCTCACTAACAAACTTACACCCTTTCAGCAAGTTCCCAACTTGCTTATCTCAATACATAAACCCCAAGCACTCTGCTGGTGTTGCTAAACACTAAAAGAAGTGTACAGATAATTGCCTCTTAATTAGGCAAACTTGTACAAGGATTCAAAATTCTAAGTAAAAGATTCAAACTCCTTGATCGAGTATAGATTTGAACTTTGATAGCTCTAGCTGAGTTATGTCAATTGGAGTTGAACTTTTGGAGGAAGATTTTTGAATGCTTTTCGTGTGATCAGTAAAGTTCAAAAAATATTCAATCAGGTTTTTTTCTTTTGCTTCTGAATCTCTTTTATAAGTTGAGAGAGATTTTTCCGTTATTGATCTTGACAGACATTCAAATGTTCAAAAATGTTTTTCTTTACCTTATCTTTTATCTAATGTCTGACTTTGCCGCCTTCTTGTATCAGTCTGCTACTTCTATCACTAACTTTTCCAAACGTTCACTTTTCATGTCAAGTGTTCCGAAGAGACGAGTGAATAGTTGGTGTATTAAAAAAATTTGAATCTTTTTTGAAACTTAGCTTCAAGTTCTCTGAAGCATGTTTGCTTACTCTAAAGCATAGTTAATTATCTCTGAAGCTTATCTTGTTGTTTCTGAAGTGTCTTGCAACTTGTTCGAAGCTTCTTTGTGCTTTTTCTGAAGCATTCTTGATAATTTTTAAGCTCTCTTAATTATTTCTGAAAGGTACTATGACTTATCCGAAGCAATCTTGATTATCTCTGAAGCGCACTGTAAGATCTCCGAAGCTTTGAAAAAGACCCTAGAGTATGCTTTAATATTTTCCAAAGTGTGCTTGTGATGATTTCTTATAGAGAGGATTCCGAAGTGTGCTTGAACATTTCCGAGGCTTACTATTTTTACTCACAGACTTGTCCAAAGTATTCTCATTGTCTCTAAAGTTTCTCTGCATTCTTTCCAAAGTAAATTGCAACCACTCCAAAGTTGCATTATGCCTTGTCCGAAGCTTATTGAGACATCTCCGAACTATATCATGTTAGTTTTCTAAAGCTTCAACCATTTTCTTTGAAGTGTTCCAATTATCTCTAAGACTGCGTTGATAAATCTCCAAAGATACATTGAGAAATTTTTGAAGCAATCTAATCTTTTCTGAAGTGTGTTAAAGTGATTCTGAAGTTGCTTCTTTCGACTCCAAAGCAAGTCTTCAACACTTCCAAAATTCTATTTTCTTGAATTAAGTATATGTTAAATTTGTATACTTAATTTTGAAAGAGCATTTACTTTATATCTTCCTTTTGTCGTTATAAGATTATTCTCAAGTTGAATGATTTAAACTTTTTGCAACATTCTTGAAAATAAGATGTTAGTACCTTACTGTTTCACTCATCCTTTTGCTCATCACCAAAACATACTTGGTTAAGAATGTTCGTCATCAAAATCAAGCTAGATAACATGGTTTAACATTCTACCCCATTTTAATGATGACAAAATTATGATGGATGTACCTTTCAAAACTTGTCTAATCATATATCTAATGCAACTTATTTTATAGATATTTCAGAAAAATTTCAATCGGCTAATTTAGATTAGCTCCCCCTAAATTGATGCATATTTTGTTATAGAAATTTTATGAATATCAAAAAAAATTTTCAATGCATCACATTTTATGACATAAATTTTATATCATACATTTTCTCCCCCTTTTGTCATAATCAAAAAGGTGGAAACAAAGATTAACAGTTATTTGCAGTCATGTGAAAGAAATGCATATATATATTGAACTATTGAAAAGTTAATGTAGATATATCAGAGAAAATACAAAAAGTATTACATCAGAGAAAAAAATTACAGCAGATCTATTATGGTGGTTTGGGTTTTCTATAATATGCCTTTAAAAAGACATCTTGCAGAAGTGGAAGTGGTGGTTTGGGTTCAGAAGAAGATGGTTGGGGTGCAGAAGAAGATGAAGTGGGTTCGGATGTTCTAGCCCTTTTTGGTGGAGGAGAAGTGATAAAAAATGGATCCTTTGGAACTATGACAAGTGGTTCATGTGTGTATGCAATGGGTCCACAACTATGAACATAAATGATATCAATTTATTCTAGATATTTTGGATCCAACAGCTCAGGAAAGACTGGAAGAAGCCCTTTCAGGAGAGCTTCTGTGTTTGCATTCAACTGAGATCTATATTCCTCATGGTATGGTGTGATTCTCTCATAAGGAGCCTTCTTGTGTTCTTTAGGAGGTGGAATTCTTGCTTTCCTCTTTGGTTTGAAAGTGGATGGCTGTGAGGAAGAAGGTGATGGTTTTGGTTTGGGAACTGGCTTTGGTTTTGGTTTTGGGGCTAGTTTTGGTTTTGGGATAGCTGGTGACTTTTGGTTTTGGTAGAGGGAGGAGGTGTAGTGAGTTTTTTGGCTTTTGAAGTAGATGAAGAAGGTGGCAAAGGTTGACTCTAAGGTTTAGGTGTTATTTGCCTTATCCTTTCTTGGATAGAAGGATCATCCATTTGAGTATATGGAAGAGGCAGATTGTCAGCAATTACCTCCAAGTTGGAATTATTGTAGAAAAATTCTTCCCTAGTGAGAATAAAGAAGTTATGTGGTCCTGAGGGAGGTGGAAACTCTTTTCTAATAGGTTTTGACACTAGAAGTACTTGAAGGAGTTTCTCAGAGTACTTTTGA
>JAYJMB010087774.1:0-20654 GCA_036873735.1 Pouteria campechiana
AATTTCCATGGAACACAAGAAATAAGTCGCCTTCATCACCAAGCCCCGGGCCCAGCCTGTTAGATTGCACGCTGCATTTCACCAAATTGCATTTGGATCCACCAGCGGTGTAGGTCTAGCACATACAACAAAAATCTCGTACTCAAACGAAACTTCATTTCTTGAACTCAATGGGCAATTGCAGAGCTTAAATAGGGCTGGCAATGAAATTTCATCGTTCAGTTGCAATTTTAACTTGTCCCCAGTCTGCTATCGTATTCCTCTGTCAAATGGACACTAACATCCGGCACAAAAATAAAATAAAATAAAAATCATGTAATTCATCCTCCATAATTTAGCATCGGTGACAGGAGTTGAAATAAGATCAAGGGCACTTGGGTCCTCCTTCCTTGGTCTTCCAGTTATTGTAGCATGGGCACGCCTGCTTGTTCCCGTACGTGCCGGGAGGGACGCAAAGGCACTTGGAGCAGCATTTCAGGCAGAAGAACATGCACGGCTTCCGATGCGACGTGGCCGAGCATCGATACGAGCACAGACCCCCACAATCTGCAGCAGATAAAAATTTCCTTAGATTTTTGGCGCAATGCAGGTCACAGCACCCATACAAAGGCATAGCAGCGTAGAGGAAGGGTCATACCTTTAGGACGCAGATTCCCGCGCCCGTAGCTCTGCAAAAGCATCGAAAAAGCAATCAGACTACTGTAAGTCGCAATCCTAGAGTGGAGTCATAAGGAAGGCTGGTTTTGCTCGGACGTTTCTGTGGTGTCCAATTACAAACGAGGGGGCAATTTTCCCAAACTGAATTTTGGGTGATTCCAAGTCAGATTTGTGCTCGGGGTTAAGACACAGAGCTTCATGCAAGCACAGCGGGCACTAAGTATACCAGCTTTTAATAGAGCTAAACACCAAAAACACGAAAACGCAATTTACCTCGACAAAGGAGAAAGATAAAAGGAGAAGAAACATGAGCAATGGCACCGATTGGAGGAAGTGAGACCTTGCCATTTCTGAGATGGGTGGTGGTGGTGAGAGCGGAGAGCACTAGGGTCTACTTATAAGAGTGGAAAAAGCTCAAATCCTGCAATAGGAAGCGTTGATTGTGGCAAAGAAGTCGGTACAAATTGGCACTTGAACGGAGACAGTGGGCCAGATAGGTACTGAAAGGGATGCGCAAAACGCGCCGCACTACTCTCTTGCTTAAAAGCGGTGGTGAAATCATTCTCCATGCAGCACGATGTAAACCGTACGCGCTGCGGCTGTACCGGGGACTGCAGCTTGTGGATCGCCGATCGGAGCCGCTAGACTAAGTGGCCCGCTATTTTGTAGGTGTTCGTACACAAATTCAGTGCACTGATTAAAAAATATTTATGAAAAAGAGCTTATTATATTTTAAGAAGGCAATCCAGAGATGGTCGGGGTGTCATTGATCAGATGATCTCATGAAAAGTTGAAATTATAGAAGTTATTTTTATTCAGAAGATATGATGTATGATGCAGGGGTATGAGATAAATTCTGAACGGTCCAATTCGATGGACCTCTTCTTAAAAAGCAGCAATGGAGGCGGGCAAGAGCAAGACCAACAGGAGCGATGATGCGAAATCGCGCTATTAGTCGGTGTGCGTCCTCCGCTCTGTAACGAACCTGACAAAAATCACCCGTGGGATGCATTTGGCTCGTTAGATGGGCCCACGTGCACATGCATTTGTCTCAAGCCACCGTCTCGCGACATTGGTGCCTCGATGAAGAGTTGAAGATCGGCTCCCTCGAAAGTCGGTGGATCCGCTAGTCGGTCAGGATTTTGCTTATTTAATTTTAGAATTTAAAATTTAGGTTGAGACCAACCCAATTTATCGATCTGGTTGAGTTACGGTCGAGGGATACTTAAGCCGAATTGAACCTGTGTGGTAAATCTAGAAGGCATATCAATGTTTCTTACTATTACTTGATATATTGTGATAGAATATCAGAGGCATGTGTTGATTAATCTCAGCTTTGTACGTCTCGAACACTAAGTGAATCTAATGAATTAATTCTGAGTGTCAATTTTAAGCTAGTCTTGTGTGCTTACACTTGACAAGCATGTTTCAACAATTTATTGGATTGAAATTAGACTAGTTTTTAGCGTTCGAGCAAAGAGGAAGTTCAATTAAAGCTCAACTTGGTTCACCTCATTAAAACTCCAATAATGTGCCCGAGTCTCAGTGAAAAATTAGATCGATTAATTCATTGAATAGTTGTGCACGATGAGCACTTGCACCAAAAAGCTTTCAAATAAAAAGAAGTTTTATTTCAGTAGCTGCCACTTGTTTCAGTTTCATGCTTATTAACTTACCAGGTTTTAGCATTTCTATGTTTTATTTTAAATAAGTCAGTGATTCATACAAATTGAAACTTAAAATTATAATCTGAACTCCATCTACAACTCGAATCTGAGTATTAACTAAAATTTCAACCTCAAACCTTGCCAATAAGGTCCAGGTTAGGGTTGAAGGTTCTAGAAATTGAGTTAAGTTTGGATAAAAGTTTTATAAATAAAGTCTAACCCAATCAAACCTGACTTGAGCTGCACCCTATGCATAGGGTTATTCGAACCGGCTGGTCAAACCAGTTCAATCATGAATCGATCAGCTCATAGGTTCGTTCTAGCCCATTTCAATTCAATAGTAATTTTTGTACTTGTAATATTTTTAATAAAATAAAATAATAAATTAAAATAATATAATATTATAAAAAAAGATTATATATTTAGACTAATATTTATAGTTTAGATTTATTAAAATCACGTTTTATCATTTTAAAATTTTGTTCTCAAAACCAGAACAGTTTATTAGTTGAACCAGCCAATCCGACCGGTTGAACTATGAACTAAACGGTTAACCGGTTCAACTACCGATTTGCTAACGACATTGCCTATATGCACGGCGCTGAACACAAAGGTGATAGATAAGGTTTTGGATGGGCTAAAGCCGCTGAAGGCCTGACCGTCCATGCTTGACGGGTCCATCACAGCTCGAGCAAATATAAAATGGGCTGAGCTGAGCAGATGAGAAATCAAGATTTTCGTCGACAGAAGCCCATATCATTCTGTAATCATGATGCGCTTTGATGATTCCAATTCCCAGCAATTCAGTGACCTTTTTGTCTAGGGAGTGCAAAATTAATCGCCTGGATAAAGTTTTAAAATGCTCAAAATTTAAAGGCATTTTTTATTATACATTTTATTATATTATTAAGCTTAAAAATATGAATTATTAACGTATTATCATAAATATAATTTAACAACAAAATGGTGACAATTAAACAATTAAAATAAAAAAATTACAATAAATACATTTGCATAGCGAGTAAAGAGGGAAAGGAAAGTAATTTATTTTCCTCTTTTTCCCTGCATATTCTGATTAACATGATATTTATCTATTTTTATCTATCACGACATTTATATACTTTCTAATTATTCTCTATATTTGTAATCATCATTACTTGTATTTCAATTCAAAAAGTGTGTGTGTATATATATATATATATTCTCTTATCTCTCTCTCAAATTAAACGATTGTAGAGGAGACGATCTATATTAAATCAAGGCCACAAGTTAACATTCTCGTAGCCCACAAGCTACAACGTACAACTAAACAATAAAAACATTGACGAAGCTAAGAACAAGTAATGAAATAAAGAGATATTTTCAACTAATTTATGAATGGATCATTATGATACATTCGTGGCCCACAGGCTACAACATATAACTAAATAACAAAAACATTGAAGAAGCTCAGCACAATTCATGAAATAAAGTAATGTTTTCAACTCATGTATAAATGGATAATTATGTAATGAACTGATTCGAAACTTTTTTTTGTTTTGAAACATTAGAAATGGCTGGAGTAAATTCAATTTGATCATCATATTTGACCGTGCTTATTTACTTAGAAATGCAAATATCATTTCGATAAAAACCGAGTGGACCACAGATTCGAAATCAATACTTTAACATTAGATCAAAATAAGTATTTTTTTGGGTGTCTATATACATCATATTTTCAAATGATGTGGCTTACTTCGGTTTTTGATTAAAATTATTATAAGAACCCGAGTTAGATAAATCGTGTTAATGTGGATGGTCAGATCAAATTTTATCAAGTAATCTTAGACGGATTTAATTTTTTTATGAAATTTTCTATAAAAGTAGTTCTATTAAACAATCATCCTTGTCAATGGGACTTAGTGGCTTGTGACTCGACTCAAGTCTCATCAGCCGGTGCTTGACCCAAGCGCCTGCAGACCTTTTCCACTCTCAGGTCCGGCACTTTGCTTGTACCGCAAGTTCAGTTAACAAAGAAGGTGGCTAGTTTTCTTCTAGGAGGTGATAGCAGCATGGGTTGGAAAGGATTGAGAAGATAAAAAAAAAAAAAGAAAGGAATTTTAGAGAAAACTCATTTTTCAAGTTACGTCCACATTTATCTTCTATGATAATTTAACTACTCATCATCATCATCATCATTTATTTTTCATCTATTTTCTTTTAGGTGGTGATTGGGAATGTAGATTGGAAAAGGTTAAAAAAATAAAAAAATATTTTTAAAGAGAAATCAGTTTTTAAGAGTTAATTTGACATGCCATGATATTTTATCTTTTTTATTTTTTATATTTTTATTTTTTATTATTTTTTATCTATTTTAATCTTATATATTTTATGGTTGACATTATTTTTATATTGCTAACATTATTATTATTTTAATTCATTTAATCATCTTCTTTGAGGACAGGTGAAATATCCGAGTCATTTGTCGAGTAAGACGCATTATCTAAGTGCTATACTACCCATGCGGAGGTTGATTTTTAGTGTAAATCGAGTATCTGGTTTATGGAATTTACGACCAACTAACGAGTAGTCTGAGTAACTCGTTCCTGGACAAAGGGAACTTATACTCCAGTAAAGATTTAATGCTGCCAACCCCACCCAAATTTCCCGCGCCGCCCTTTAATTTATGGGCTTAAATTAGATCTAATTCATTATTTATATTTTAGATAATTCATTTATTTAATATATAAAGTTTATTTTAGTTGGCAACTCTTGTAAACATAATCATTTAAGTAATAATAAGCCATGTGCAAAACTGAAAACTCATTTAAATCTATTAATAAATTTATTTAAATAGTCTTAAATTTATGTTAGTATCTCATCTATGAAATAATAAAACTTTAGATGGAATTGATATCTATTGGCCTCCTTATGAATTTAAAAATTATTTGGAAATATTTTAATGAATTCATATGCTTTCTTAATAGTTCCTATTGTTATGACCCATTTAAATTTTCAATTAAGGTAATTTTTGATGTTATAAAAAATACGTGAAGATAAATATGGGCTTAAATTAATTCAAAACATTGGCCATGCTTGGTTGCCAAAAAGGAAATGGAAATGGAAAAAATATATAAGGATGATTTTAAGCATAAAATAAATAAAGTTAAAATAAATTAAGAATAATAATTAAAAATACAGATGATGATAAAAAATAAATGTACTACAATATATATGTGTGTGTATATAATTTTTATTGAAACAATAAAATTTTCTTTTCCTTTCCTCTTTCCCCAAACTAAACTACAAGTGCAACTTAGGATGGTAGCTCAAGAGGAGAGGGGTGAGGGTGAATTGAACTTTTAAAGATTTTGACCAATAATTTGAGAGATGTACTTAAAATAAAAGATTCACAGCACATATGCACAAGATTTTTATAGTGGTTCGAACATTCTTTGAGTTAATCTCCTTTACTGATCTCAGGTTTCACTAAACACTAATTGGTTTTATAAGCTTGCCAATAACTTATTGGCTTTCCAAGCTCACTGAAAACTTTTACACCTTTATTTTTAAACTTATCAACTAACTTATACATATTGGTTTCTAAACTTATCAACTAACTTATTGATTTTCCAAGTTAACCAAAAATTTTTACAAACTATTAATTTTCAGAGCTCATCAACTAATTCACTGGTTTTTCAAATGAAAATTTACAGATGAATGTCTCTTACATAGGCAAATTTGTATAAAAATCAAAACTCAAATGAATGAACGAAATATGAAATAAGATCGATTTATTAAACTCCTTTTGAAGTTAACACAAATCCAGCGTTGAATGCTTTGACAGTATTATAGCAGTTGGAGTTGAACGATGAAAGATCTTGAATGCTCTTTTTGAATTCTTGAATGAGAAATTTTTAGTGTGTTCTTGAATGTGATTGTGTTGTTTTAATAATCTTTTTATAGGCTTTGAGAGAAAATTTAGCCATTGCAACCTTTAGCACAATTTTCAAAATTGTTAGGCATAGTAGGTAACAAATTTTTGCATTCTTTCGGGCTTTAAAATTTCTAAGTTAAGTAGTCAGAACTTCTAACATTCAATCCATCACCTGTTAGAATTTCTAAAGTAGTTCTTCATAGTTTCTGGATTATGTGTTTTTTTGGCAGTATTATCTAAAAATTTCTATGTGTTTATTTTTTCTGTCAACGGTCATATTCTGAACTTTTGAAGAACTTCTGAGAGACTTATAAGATACCTATGAATATTTAATTTTTGCTTTTGATAGTTTTCTTTGACTCTTGCCTTCTTGAAGACGCCTCTGAGAAAGTTTTTAAGTTGCTTGTGAAGATCTTTTGAGTATTATATCAACATTTTGAATTGCTTCTTACAAGCTCGTGATTATTGAATTTTCTTCTAAGTTAACTCTGATGATTGAATTTAATATCTAATGTATTGACCTTTTTAGTTTACTTCTGACATCATTCTATCTTATTTCTGAAAGTCTTCTGAGAAGATTCTGACTTCAAAATTTTCTTCTGGATTAATTTTGTATGCCCATTATCAGTCTTCAAAAACATTTCTGAAACTTAGAATTGTTTTTTGAGGTTCTTCTGAAGAGCTTCTATGTGCAGAAAGTTCTTTTGTTTAACTTCTAACGTATTTTTGCAATTTTGAGAAAGCTCCAGCACTACCTCTGTAGTGTAATATTGTTGCACCTTAATTTCGAGGAGGTTCTAAGCTATCTCTGATGAGGCTCTGACATACGTCTGTTTACTTCTGAACTCTTCTAAATTTCATGTTGTGTTTCTGATAGGCTCTGATATGCTTTTGAAGAGATTCTAAGGCGTTTCTTTAATGTTTCTGAATTTTTAATTTTCACACCATGTTTTTGAACGGGTTCTAATATGCTTCTTAGAGATTCTTGAATAATTTTATTTAAGCATTCCTTTTAAAATATTTTCCTTTGAAGAGTTAATGTAATAATTTTATGATTAACATTTTTTATTACTTGTAGTTACTCTCCTTAATCTGTTTTGATATATAAATATTACATCACTTAGAAAATAACCTATTAGTACCTTAATTATTCACTCATTTATTTATTTATCATCAAAACTAAGTTATTTAATCTCACTTATCATCAAAATTAAGCTTAGTAAAGAAATTAGATTTAACATATCATTTGAACAATGAAACCATCCCTAATTCTCTAATTCCCTGTTCCCTAGATTTGTCTCTTAATCTCCGTAGACTCCCATCTCCTCTAGCACAAGCAACCAAGATTGACCAAGATTGTTGTCAAAATTCTTTTTCTCCCTTTTTCATTGTACCCATCTCCTTCATCCCCATTTATTTCCCTCTTTCCTCTTTTTGGCACTTTTAAAAGTCCCTTTTCCAAGGTTGAATGAAGCTACAAAGGACTGTTATCACTAGAGTCATCTTCCACAAAAGTTTGCAATAGCATTGCCAAGCCATTAAAGTTGATCGTTGAACTTACACAACCAAGCCAAGTAAATAATACATAATAGGGCTTTCAAAAATCCCACGTACCTTTTATCCTCATCTTAAGGATTTCAACTTTCAAAATCCTCATGCATGTGTTTTGCTTTCCTTCTTTCTCTTGTTGTTTTGAAACTTATGTCATTTGTGGTTATCTATCTTTTTGTTTCTGAGGTTTTTCTTTATTTCTCCATCTTTTTGATTAAAGTGATCATTGGTCAACAAGCCCCAACTAGCCAACCTTACTGATCTTGATCATTAATTGTGACTATTGTTGCCTATAGGTGCTTCAACACAAGTTTTGTTGTTAGCTTTTAATTGTCCAAGCATATCATGTTTTCAACTTTCATAATTAAATATTTAAATTTTTTATTAAATGGAATTCAAGAAGTATAAATAATTTGTGTTGTGGCTTTTAGTGGATGTTAAGGATTTTTTGTGTATCATTTAATATTTTTTGTCTATTTTGACAACCTAAATCCATTTCAACTTCAATTCGAAGTTAATCCGAATTCAACCCAAACTTGACCGATTGAATTTGGGTTATGAGGTTTTAAAAAATATGATTAATTTAATATTAGAGTTGAAAATTTAGACTTTAGGTTAGGGTTAAGATTGACCTCAACCCCAACCTAGATGAGCAGAGTTGCCCTTCGCCCCCCTAAACACCCTTATCATGGCAAAAAAAAATAAATAAAAGGGCAGCATGGGAAAACTTGGATGTTGCCGGTGGTAGTAGCATTAAATTGGTTCCCTCTATTACCCTCTATGCTATTATGGTGCTTGTCTAGACGGTTTGGATTTGTTATGTCGTAGGGTGTTAATGGTCATGGGTTAACCCAATTTGATAAAAACTAAATAAGGCTTATATATTTTTAGCATTTGGGCTGTTAATTGGGTTTATGATAACCCAATTAGATAGTTGGATTGGTCATGGGATGGGGTTCTACAACCCATCGACTGGCTAACACAACTTGGTAACCCAATAACCCAACAATCCGATATTTAAGAAAGGAAACAGGATGAATGAAGAACCACGAAACTTAAATATAAAGAGTATACTAATTTTATTTGTTCTAACTTTTATTTTAATACAATATAGGATGTAATTTAATATAATTAATGTGGATTGATGTTATTTTGTGGGCAAGCTGGATTGATATTGCTTAGACTATTTAAAAAAAGGTGTTTAAGTTTAGTTTACTTGAGTTTATTTGACAAGTCCATGAATTGTTTTATGTGGCTAATTGCTTAATTTTTGGTTGATTGCTTAATCATAATGAACTATTTATCAACCTGCCAACCCGGTATGCTAAATCGATTATAAAGGAATCAAAGTTGAGGTTTTTATAAATGAGTTATAAATTAGTTAGGATTGAGAATTTTTAAATAGGTTGGCATTAAGATTAAAGCTCTAGATCGGATAACGCGACCGCTAATACCGCGGGCTCGTTTTCAGTATGCCGTCGCATTCAGTGACGGCATGTGCCCATGTGACTTCAACAAGCCCAAGAAACCTCCTCGTTAAGAAATCATCCGGTTTGAAATGGTCCAAAATGTGTTCATACACTGTATTTATCTTTTGCAATTTACGCAAATGATAGATGGCTCCGTTTGGCAATCGCGGAAAGGAAAAGAGATGGAAATTTCTTTTTCTTCTTTCCTTTTCGCTTTTTGAAACCAATATAATATTTAACTTGTAATAATCTTAATTTTTTTCTCTGCAGTCTCAAATTCTACTTATTCCCATAAAATAGACAATTATTGCTTCACATAAAATAACTATGAGACGGGCGAATCTTCTGAATTTATGATGTTGCCAGCCCCGTCCATCAGCGTTCGTTGTAAACTGGGTTGGGTTGAAAAATAGGCAAGGCTGGACCGAAAAATTGAAAAGCTCACCTGAATTGTAATTTGGATTGGGTCAACCTGATTTTAACAAAGCGATGTAACGTTGATAATAACTTATTAAAATCATTTTTTTTTTATCCAACTGCTATCTTCCAAAGGCATTTTAATTCGCCACTTGTGTCCAATTGGTCAACAGTTTGATGAGGCATGAAGAACGTACCCCACTCGTTCCAACAGATGTTTCTAGACTTGAGGTCTTCGCTCAGCCTCTGCTAATAACCTTTGAATTCCGAAATAAATATATAGCGCTCCAAACGAACGGACCGGATCGATTCGCTGCTGCTCGGGTTTCTCCGGAGTAAGCTTCATAAAGGACGAGGTAGCAGCAGCAGCAGCAGCAGAAGAGAGAGAGAGATGGAAGTCGCGAAGGAGTACGGATACGTGGCGCTCGTGCTTGTCGCCTATATCTTCCTCAACTTCTGGATGGCATTCCAGGTCGGCGGAGCCCGTAAAAAGTAAGTAGCACAGATCCCCCTTTTTACTGATCCTGAACGTTGATTCGGCACGAGATCGACGGTCAGGATCGTGGCTTCCATGATCCTAACCCTATCGCCTGGGGTTGGAATAGGTACAAGGTCTACTACCCGACCATGTACGCCGTCGAAGCCGAGAACAAGGACGCCAAGCTCTTCAACTGCGTGCAGGTTCGATCAATTACAAAACTGCCCTTCCTGTATCTTTCTCTTCTTTGGATTCGTGGACGGTCTGTAAAGATAAATGATCTTGTGCAGAGAGGGCACCAGAATTCTCTGGAGCTGATGCCGGTGTTCTTCGCGACGATGCTGCTGGGAGGGATTCGGCACCCTCTCATCGTGTCTGGATTGGGAGCCATATACATCGTCGGCCGATACTTCTATTTCAAGGGCTACTCCACCGGCGACCCTAAGAACAGATTGAAATTCGGGTACCAACTCACTCACTCATTTCTGAAACTATTCTTGATTTCGTGTTGGGCCATATGTATACCAAACACGATCCGCCTGATTTTATTTTAGCAGATTTTTCTTCTCTTTTCTTCTTCTTTTTTTTATAATATTTTTAATAAGTCTGATAAATGGCGAAATTTCGGTCCCTCCATTTGCAACTGAAATTGATGAGAAGGGTATTATGGGCGCAGATGGAAAAATTCAGATAAGGGGTTTTTTCATGTTCTAGTAATTTGCAAAGAAGCTTACAATATTTTAATTTATTTGCACATGGGCCTGCACTGTTGGAGTTTGACTAATATCCGATAATTTCATTTTTGCCCTTACAAGATAGCCTTTATTATAATAACTTTTTCTTTTTCTTTTACTTATCCTCGTGAAAAGTTAAGACAATATATACATGTTTTAAGGGATATCTTTTCCCTTTATAACATGTGCTTAGTTACCGAGATGCCAGGTATAGAGCTTTTTTTACAGAAGCTTCATGAATTTGTGTGCTAGTTTCATCTATTTTTATCCATTTTCTGTTGTATTTCTATAGTTTTCATAGATTTTAAAAATTCGTGTTTTGACTTTGAATATCTGTGTGTACGGATTATTTGTTTTTCAACAAATGAAAGTCCTCAAAAATGACACACTAGGTTAACTCGTTTTGATATTAGAGATGTGCCTTAAAAAATATGTATGTACCATCTTGGCTTTTAACAAGGATAAGTAAGAAAGGAAAAATATATATCATATTTAATATAAATTCATCAACTATTATTAGTCATGCTCCAGATCTAAAGGGTGCAGGCCCATTTGCAAATATTAAAAATATTTAGGCCTACTCGCATTTAGGGCAAAACTGTGCAGTCCAATCTGTAAATATTCCCTCTTCAAATTTGAAAAATAAAATAAAATGAAAGTGTGAAGACACGCGAGAATACAAAGGAAGGCGGCAAAGAATCTGTCAATCGCATTGGAAATTTGGCTGCTTAAGCGCCTGCGTTACCGTCTGGCGTGGCCGTTTTGAAGCCGATACAAGTGCAAATGAGAGCTAGAATCAAGAAATAGTCAGCGACGAATTGGTAGCCTTAAACACTTCTGAATGGCAGCATAAAAGAGCATAAGATTAAGGGAAAACTTCGGTAATTTTTTTTCTAAAACCTTGATTGTATTTTTTCAGGGGTTTGTACTTTCCGGCATTGCTGGGGCTTATCATTTGCACGGCATCCTTTGCGCTCGGTCTCCTGCTTGAATGAACTCTGTTCATGGTTTCAGCTTCCAACCAACTCCTGTGATGATGGCTAGACTCATAGTTCTGTGCTTTTGCATTTTTGCTTCTAGAGTAGTTTGATATACAAGCTTTTGACTAGTGTTAAATAAAGATACGGAAACTGCATGAGGACTTGAAATAATGGAAATCTGACTATAATGGAGAAAATCATGAGCAATGCATCTGGTACTTAACAAATAGAAGAGTGATAAAATTTTGGTGGGGAAACAAAGGGAGGCAAGACATTAATTTGAGATCTTATTTCTGTCTCACGATCATTTCTGATCATCTCTTCGTTGATCTCTCTATTAAGCTTTATTTCTTCTTCTTGATAAACTTTTGTTAACTGACCCATCCAAGTAGCAACATTTGTACAATTTCATGCTTGTTTGAGAGCATGAGTTGAACGAAAAGAAGCTTCTCTGAAGGTTTGAAAAGTATACGCCTCTTAATCCTTCAAGAGAGCATGTTCTAAAGGAAGTAAGGGGTAGAGCAGACGTCAAATGTCCAAAAACGCAATCTTATCAAAGTTGAAGGAAGGAGTAATCATCCTCGTGAAAATAGGAGACGGTTCTCGGCAGACCAAGCCGGAGATCAAGTTCCTATTGGCTTATAATTTAATATTGGGGGGACCGGTCTGAATGTGATTAAAGCAGGTGTTTTCACATACCATCTCCTAATGAAGTTTCCCATTGAACATGAAAAAGGGAAAGCACGTGGCGAATAGAAAGCAATACAAAAGTGCCGCTTGTCTTCCCATAAAATAAAAATAAAGTAAAAGATGTTTTGCCCATTGAGCCTCTTGATGTCTAGAGTAAACATTCGGAGCCAAGAGAAAAGCTAGCGAATGAATTATGGAGCGTCATTGGGAGATGATAGACCTAAAGCAATCCAAGCTGGGTTAGCGGTTCAACCTCACGTTCAAAAGGAGTTGATTGATTTTCTGTTGTAGATCTTAGGATTTGATCAAGTTGCAAATGGAAAAACAGAAGAAAAATGACAGAATGGCAAGGAGGGAGAGGTAATGAGGGATGGTTGAGATCAAGTCTCGCTTGATTGCGAATGTTTATTCAAAAGCTTAAAATCCATACATCTCACGCCTTTTTTAAAGGCTATCACCCTAAGAAACCATGACACATGATAAATTTCCCATTGGTTCGCAGGCTAATGCATGGATTACGCTTCTAATCACATGACTACACCCTTAATTATATGAAACATTGGCTAGATACCCTTGCCATTCATGTTATTATCCACGTCAAAAAAATGGTAGATTGCCATATCATCGTACTACATCGCCATGCCAACTCAACACCCTCTCAGAACTAATTCAGTCCATCACCGGTTCTTGTTGAACCAGTTTACCTGTCAGTTCAAACTGTTTGAATCACATTATCCTTATCATTATATTAAATTTTAAACTTACAATTTAAAAATATCTATATTTTAATAATTAAATCTGCATATAATATACAGAAAAACTATTACAAGAGATTTAAAATTTTAATATGTAAATCATTTTTCTTTAAAAGCACAATGAGTAACCTAAATGTTGTGCATCATTTTGGAATTGAATGGATCATTTAAAATAATCTAACTACACACACGAATTCATTCAATAGGAGAATCACATATTTATTGGATTTTCATTCATTTATCATCTAAAGATTAGGCATTATAAAAATTATGGATCAATCAAGTAATTTTTAAAATATATTTCATAATAATTTCATCATCATAACTGATCTGGATAAAACAACCAACATGTTAGCTGATTATAGCTCAAGGCCAAGTGTTTCTCTATAGTTTCCCTATCCTCAAACTTATAAATGTATTTGGTAGCACACACTTGATATGCGCCAGTGAGCCAATGAGCCAATAAGCCACCCTCCCTCTACCAAGAGGATTATAGTTGCACTTTCTACTCTCTTATTCTAGTCAATGTGGCCTACTATTCTTCATGTGAAGCTAGAAGAATAGACTACAAAAAGAAGAATATGAAGAAGAAGAAGAAGAAAATTTTAAAGCTTAAGAAGGATTGGTGATGTTTGCAAGTCTATCAACTCCATTCATAGATGGAATAATTTCCTGTATAAACAAGAGAGATCTCCAATCAAAGCATTAGAAGAAGAATCAAAATACTAACTAGACAACAGTTACTGCAGATACAGTGTCTCAGAGCAGCATGCCTTGGCTTTGAGAGTGGAGGTATATGATGTGGCTAATTTTGGCTGCCCAATGACATAAGAAACATGTGAACACTATTTTGAAGGTATGACTCTTTAGTTGATTGAAGACAAAAACCGCTTGTGATTGCACGTGAGCACTTCAAAATCCCATTTGTAATGCCTATCGTACCTGACAATTGAGATCACTCACATGGTGATGATTCCAACACTCACCCCTACCAAGGGTAACAAGGAGTGGAAGGATACAAATTCGAGATCATCACTTCCATCAAATCTAACCCCTATGACTTCCTAATCTACATGAAGCTTTATTTCTTCCCCTTAACGAGCTTTAACTCACCAATGCATTTCAGCCGGTCGTTCCACACATGCCTGCTTCACCTACACAGTCAACAAGTCAACATTCTTGAACGGTGTTATTGCTAGGCTAGCAATGTGGACATCTAAACTTATTGGGCCTAGAAACATTTAGCATTCTCAAGGAAAGATTCTTGCAATTGTTAGCTTTGGTAAATTTCTTGAAGCAACAATGTACAGGCTGTTAATTGCATTGAAATGACTAGCTGATGTAAGTAGAACTGAATGGATCCTTATAATGACTTAGAAAATAGATGTTAAAAGATAAAGATGCCATTTGCTCCAGACAAGGATGCATCTGCCCCACAAAACAGCAGTGGTTACTAATGAATAGTAAAAGAAAAAAAAAAACAAACTCGCAATATCATCAACCAAGGAAACAGATCATATCCAAGCTTAGCAAAATATCCTATCATATGTGCTAGCAAAACCATGTACCATAAAACTAAAACACAGCTGGATTGCACTGGCAAACCTTGTACCATAAAGCACAGCTGGGTTGCACTGGCAAACCTTTCCAGTGATGTACTGAAATAAAACTATAGTCCAACTGACTTTTAGCCACATGCTTAATGTATGTCTAGGCTTTAATACATGGATGCTGCATATCATAAACTCGCCCACTTCTTGCTTCAGAATTCTTACTCAGTGAAGGTATGGCTGACTTACAAAAAGACTTTGCCCTGGTAAAGACACCGGTGTGTCTCTGTAAAAGAGGGGAAATCCTGTTTCAACTTTTCTATCTTGCTGAAGGCAAATCTTTACCTCTCTCCTTGTTTTGTAGTGGCATCAATTAATTAATCATCCTAGACCTCATTGTCCCCACGAATAATCCCAGTTTGGCTTTGCTTCCACCAAATCTGATCTTCAGATTATGCTGTGTCATCCTTTGGGCATTTGCAATTGCATTTCAAGCAAACTATGTTTCTTCGGAAATTCAGGAAGTCGCATCTGCATGGGTTGCCAAGTTTCCAATTCAGTCATAAGCTTTGAAACCACATGGGAAAACAGATAGTAGGAAAATGGAGAAAGGGCAAGCTTACGAGGGACACTCCCAATCCCCTGGAGCTAGTTCTCTTTTGGGTCGCAATACCTGGCATCGCAAACAGTTCTTATTACGAGCAAAGTTCATGAACTTACACCTGTAAATTAACATAGAAAAGATCAATTCACAGTCTCTGCATCAACAAATTTATCCAAAGCGGTCCCCACAATGGAACCAACATGTACAAAAAACTATCTATTTGTACTTGTCATCATTTGATTGGTGGTTGAAAAAGAGAAAGCAAATAAAATAAATACAGCACAAGACATGTCAAACTGGACGAGGAAAGATGAATATGGAAACCACTGGGGCATGGCAAGCCTGATAAGGTAGGCACCATATCAAACATCTGGAACACTGGAACAATGTGCACTACATCTTCATATTTATTTTGCCTCACATTGGAAAAAGGGCAAACTTACGAGGGACACTCCCAATCCCATGGAGCCCATTCTCTTCTGGGTCTCGATTCCTGGCAGCTCAAACAGTTCTCATTACGAGCAAAGTTCATGAACTGACACCTGTAAATTAACATAGAATAGATCAATTCACAGTTCTCTGCATCAACAAACTTATACAAAATGGTTCCCACCATGGAGAGACCATGTACCAAAAATCATCTACTTGTAGTTGTCGTCATTTGATTGGTGGTTGAAAAAGAGAAAGGCAAATCAAATAAATTCATCACACAACAGGTCAAATTGGATAAGGAAAGATTAACATGAAACCACTGGAGCGTGGTCTAATAAGGCAGGCACCATATGAAACATCTGGAACATTGGAACAATGTGCACTGCCTCTTCATATTTATTTTGCCTCACGTTGGAAAAAGGGCAAGCTTACGAGGGACACTCCCAATCCCCTGGAGCCAGTTCTCTTTTGGGTCGCAATTCCTGGCAGCACAAACAGTTCTCATTACGAGCAAAGTTCATGAACTGACACCTGCAAATTAACATAGAAAAGATCAATTCACAGTCTCTGCATCAATAAACTTATACCAAATAGTCCCCACCATGGAACGACCATGTAAAAAAGAAAAAAAAAACATCTACTTGTAGTTGTCATCATTTGATAGGAGGTAGAAAAGGAGAAGGGAAATAAAATAAATAAAGCACACGACATGTCAAAATGGATGAGGAAAGATGAATATGCAAACCACTGGCACATGGCAGGTCTAATAAGGCAGCCACCACATCAATCATCCGGAGCATTGGAACAACGAACACAGCCTCTTCATATTCATTTTGCCTCACAACAAGAATTACAGGGACAGGGAAAGCAAGGACTTACTGCAGACACGTCCAGTCCCCTTTCTTCATTTCAACCTCATCAAAATTCACTCTCTTTGGCCCCCCTCCTTCGCACCGCAAACACTGTAAGTTCCTGGCAAAGTTCATGAAATTGCACCTGCAATCACAACTCTCAGTCAAAATAAATATGGTCTCTGTTATAAAATCTATTACTAAGAAGATGCAACTGTTCATGATGAATCATTTGTCCTTAAAAGAAAATAAAAGACCAAGATCTTCCTGTCATAAACTCATATAATGATGTATAATTGTGCAAAAAGTAAAGCCATGTGGCCCTCACCCACCTATGTTGAAGCAAAGATAACATTAGACCTGTACCAAGTGAGGTACCGCAGAACTTAATTGGAGCAAATCCAATCCCCTCTCTTCATTTCAACATTTAGGAACTGTCTATCATGATCTGTAATCTTCCTTTCCTTTTCGATAGGAGACTTCATTGCTGCCTTTGGAAGGGATGGGTCAGGGGATGTGTCACTAAGTTCAATGAGCTCTGAAAGCAGTCTGTGTGCAGATGACTCAACATGCTCTCTACCAAGAGGTGCCTTTCCACCAGAAAGAACAACTGGATCAATTGCGTAGCTAAGCAGAATGCGCACTACATCCACAGTATGGGCAACTTCATCTTCCCTTGCTATCACATAAGCTCTATCACACGATCCTCTTAGATTGTAGCCACTGCATACCTGCATGCTTTCACTTTATTTTAATTCTTGAATATAAATGCCAATTTCTCTCAAGATGAATGTGATAAATCAGTGAAGATGGTAATTAATATTTATACTTGGGGCAGTATCCAATCCAACTCTGGTGTTTTAAAGGGTTAGATGCATTTCAATTTTCTTGGTGTCCTAAGGCCAACAGAAAACTGTTAAGTCATGCTTGATTGAGAAAATGTGCTTTCTTATATCAACCAGAATATAAAGTGGAAAAAATGAGAACAATGCCATCTTGCTTAGCATTTTGTGGGTTCTCCACAGCAGCCTGAACATTGCGATCTCAGCAACTGCTGGGATCTATGAATTGCCATAAACTGAAACCTACATAAAGCAGCTAGCTGAAGATAAGCGAGACAAACTAACCTCCCCTTCATCAAGCCTCACATATGCTCTCAACCTTTTTGCAGAATTAACAGCTTTTCGATGCAGATTAGGACGTCCACTTTCAACAACAGCTTGAATATCTTTCTTAGACAGCGATCTACAATAACGATAAAATAAAAAATCAACTAAAATATTAAAAACATGAGATGAAATATGTTGGAATTAAGCTACGTTTTGTGAAGATGATGACAAAATAGGTGAAATTGTCACAATATTATCATATTGCTAAAATATGCCAAGGAATTTTGGTACTGATACATAATTTCTAGAGAGGGGGAGAGAGGGTTTGTAGCATAATTGATTCTCAGGATGTCTTGAGTTCAATCCTAGTATAGCTTGTAGTACAAGTTGTTGGGTAAGTGTCTGCAGCAATAAAGAATTGATGAGAGATTTCCTCAGAAATCAATGCCCTTTTACTTCCAACGATGATGCAGGGTAAAAATCATTTCTTTGAATTCCTGTAATGATAATTTCATTCTAGAGGTCTGATATATGAAATTCTCAGTGTCAGTTTCTGGGTTTTGTGTGGAGTATCTCTACAACCTATCCTTTGCAAATCATCTTTCAAGACGTTATTCTAAAGATAATAAAAAACACACAAACAACTATGCAATTCAAGCCATTGCGGAATCCAAACAAAAACTCACAGTTCAAACAGTCTCAATCGAACTAAGACAGGCCAAGAAAAGCAACTACGGATACACCAAAATCCTCACAAATCAATAAATGAGAAAGGGGCCACAGTACTTGAGAATGTCGAAATGCTCACGGGCGAAGATCAAGCAGGCAGCCTTCACCAGACTATAATCCGTGGAAACAGCAGCGGAACCAGAGCCGTGTTCATCAGCTTCGGCGGAGGGAGTATCAGCCTCAACAGCATCGAAGTATCCCATGCTCTTCACCTGCTCGACGAAAGTCACCCACTCGGGCCACGGGTGGGGATTGGCAGCAGCGCCTTCCACGGCTTCAACTGAATTATCGAAAACTTCCGTCGATGTAGCGGCGGCGGCGCTTTCTGAATGGAAGTTCAAACGACTGGAGAAGAAGTGTTTGAGGCGACAATGAGATGGGATAAAGAGGGAGCGAAGAGGAGGATGAAGGAAGATGTTGGAGAGAGAGAGGAAGATTGAGAGGCGTTTCTGAAATTACAGCAGAAAGGTTGGGGGAGTAGCAGGAGCCTCGTAGCAACCATTTCCTGCTCTCGACTTCACTAGCCGCGGAGATGCAGGAAGATGGCGCCGGTTCTTGCACAACGCTTCGTTTTTAGTTACTATTGTTACGGCCGAATTTCTTTCCATGCAGCGTTCTTTTGACTTCTTTCCTTCTATTTATTTATTTGAATAGATACTTTCATATTTTCAGATCTTCCTGAACATAAAAGAGTTAAATATCTCATATTTGTCAGATATTTTTTCCACTTATATTTATTGAAAAAAATCTATTTCAATGTATTTCTAATTTTTTGTAGTGTTTGATAAACCTTTACATGGGTTAGTGTTGCTTGTCTTTAAGAACAATATCCTAAGGCTGTCTTATGTGGGGAACTAGAATTCTTTTAACATTTCTTTTTTCGTCTTGCAGATTTTTACCAGAGGTTATGTAGAGATCGATTTGGTTGTGACCCAAACAGTTTTGTTAGAAAATGATTTTTTGTATAAAAAATAATTAAGCCTTGCGTTTGTTGATGTAGTTTATACTTAAAAATGGTTGATGAGAAAAAAGAATTTGGCTGGACGGATTGATAAACCAGTTCATTTTCTGAGGAAACATTTAAACTGATGCCACATCTACGCATGTCTGGGAGTTAATTCAATCTTCCCTCACTTATCGTTATTGGATGGAGTAATCAGGCTTAGTCACCGGCCACGAGTGCTTCATATATTAAAATTTATGTTAACCAAACATTCATGTCAACCTCAACGCTTAGACAAAGTGTTTCTAGATCATTTTTACTTATTTGATTTGACCCATTTAGATTTATAATTAAGACGATTTTAAAATTCGGTTTGACTCTTACTAAACTATGATAGAATTTTCGGCATTTATTTACCCCACCTACTTAAAGAGGTTACCTTTTATCTCTATTCATTATATATAATATTGTTATTGCGTTGATTTTATTTTATTTTATTTTTAGTTATTTTGCTGGTATCATTTACGTTGAGCGGACGTAATCCCATGCGTCACGGCGAACGGCGGCATTCGTATATCAGGTATATGGTAGGCGGTGACGATATTCGCATCTTGGGGGAGCTTTTTTCTTTTTTTCTTTAGAAAAAAAATAATTTAATTTCTGTTCTTTTACAACTGCACATGCTTCCATTTGCTCACCCCGCCAGTGCGCCATACAGGCGTTGGTTGATAGAAGGGGAGTGCGGTGGCAGAGAGTGGAGCCCTCTGGGTTTAGCTGCCATTGCCACGCCCGTTTAACGGAATCACTGCAAGTTGACTGACGCCGATCCCTCTCCGCTCTACACTCTACACCCCTTTTAAACACCTGCCCTTCTATATGATCTTTGACAACTCGATGCTCATATCTCTGGCCTTCTTGACTATCCAATGGATTGGATTAGTCTAGTGATTATCGAGTATGCGTGTTGAAAATCTGGGCGCCCCGCGGGGGAGACTCCACCGACTCTTCTTTTTCTCTCCTCCTGCGGCGGAAGTAAAGACTAAGAGCCTGTTTGGCCTGGCGTTTTGGGAGTGTAAAAGCGCTTTTTTCAGCCAAAACGCGATTCTGTAGTGTTTGGCTGAA
>JAYJMB010087775.1:0-12364 GCA_036873735.1 Pouteria campechiana
GAGAGAGAGAGAGAGAGAGAGAGAGAGAGAGACCTTGAGAAGAGGCTCTGGAATGTATGTTCCAGAGGGATTGCCTGGATTTACAACACTGACAACCTTTGGTATTGATTTGTTCTCTTTCTCTGATAGAGCCTTTTCTAACCAATCTAAAAAAAAGCAAAAAATACATTAAAAGTCAGCTGACCCAGTAAATCTGAATTCAGTCTGCATAAGAAAGAAAAGAAGAATGAAGATGATGCAAACAACTATTAAAAAGAATTTCCTCTTTAATCAGCTACAGATCCATGCACATTAATTTAATTTCTTTTCATGAGGAAGGAATCCGGACAGTTTTAATTTTAGCATTTCAGAAATGGTATTTAATCAAATAGAATAAGAATAATAAAGCATTACAGCACATATCCCGGAAACAAAAATAACCAATGTTGCATTCAGTGGAAGAAACCAGAAAGAACTTGCTAAGCTCTTGCAATTGAATCTTTCCAAGCATTCATGCATTGATAGGTGGAGGAATGAAATTGCGTGTAAATATATAATTGTACGGAGCATGAAATGACATGGCCAAAAATATGGGGGCAAGAACAAGGAAACATTTTGTTAAGAAAATAGTAAAGAACTGCTAGAAATGGGGGAAGAATACAAAGTGTGATTCAAAGCGAGAATATGGAATGAGTACAAAGGGGGAGAAAATATCAAGATGAATGGTTAACTTAAACATCAGCGAGAAAATGGCTAACTTCAGTTATGGGTGGTTGTCAGTGTGTCCATAAAGAAGTTCAGAAACATAAATGCTGCCTTATTTATTTTTGTACATCAAACATGGTTGCAATCAATGTTTTAAGAATCGAAATGGACTGGCTGTTTCAAACCAATTCAAACAGAACTAGTGGCTAGCCAATACAGTTCTCTTTTGGAAATGGTTCACAGGAGAAAATCATGCAAATTGTTCAAATTGGGCTGCTGAACTGGTAAAGCTGGAAAGACCATCAATGAAAAAAATAAGATACATTCAAAATGGTTGAATGTCGTGCATGGCACAAATGGTTACGAATGGCATTAGAAAGACATCTTAGCTAGGGGTCCAAAGTCCACATGGCAGTACTGGAATTTAAAAATACAACTGTTAAAAAATATACTGGATTTTGTTTTTTTTTTTTTTTTTATCTTTTTGATATATGTAACTGGTTCAAACAAATGGTCAAAGGGCTTTGAACCAAGCTGCTTGTGAAACTAGTTTGACGAGCGATGACTGGTCCAGTTGCTTACCAAGAAAAGGATGGGGAAACAAATGCAAGAAACAGATAATTCAATAAGTATCATCACTAGGTAGCAGGAATGGTGCAACAGGTGCATGAAATGGAAAGTGCAAAACAGAAATACATGGAAGGCAAGCAAATTCATATGAACTGTGCCTCAGACCTGAATTAAATGGAACATAAAAAAAGCTCACCAACATCTGGCTGAAGTGTCTTGGGATTAGCAGGACCCACCAGTATGTCAGTTATGCCTGTCATCTGGAAGGACATATATGAATTGAAATAGTACGGTGCAAACATCACAACGGAATCCCCAGGGTCACATAGTGTAAGTGCAAGATTCACAAATGCCTGTAAGATAAAAACAGCCCTTCAGACTGCTTCAAATCTAACAAGGATTGAAATATATTCATGGATATCTTTGAGAGACACATATGAAATGGTCAGAAGTCGGGCATGCATCTTTGTATTGCTCATAAATGCATGCTAATTTTATCAAACTCATTCCATCAGTGACATGCATACGAGGACAGTCTATCAGCTAGCAGAATAAACAGATAAGGAGAAAAGCTTCAATTTTGAAACACTATTAGAAAAGAAATGTGATTGAAAACTACTGGATTCTGCCCAAAGTAAGCAACCTAACTGCCTAAGTCTAGACATCATTGATGGCGGATATACAGCATGAAATAGCATTCACTCATTAATTTTCATTCTCTTGAAACTCATATATTTGATAGTAAAAAAAGAACCAGAAGTTGGGGCCACCCACCGGAGCTTCTGGCTGAGGAGCATCAGCTTGCAAAGTGGTGAGGCAACTGGAACAAAAATGTTCCTTTGAAGAATGCTTCTCCACATGAAGACTAAAACAATGTGTCAAGGCAACAGCCACTAAGTTTTTAGGATCCTAAATTTATAAATGTATTCAAATTAAAGATGAGTAATATCAATTACCTTAAGGCAATCAGCAACCCTGACTTGGCTAATCCATTTGGTCAAAGTTCGTAGTGACTTGGCTAATCCATTTAGTCAAAGCTGGCAGTCACTTGGCTAATCCATTTAGTCAACGCTAGTAGTGATTTAGTCAAATCTGGCAGTGATGATTTGCAACACTGACTTGCCAGTATGCTCACACTGGCAATATTGAGTTCATCTATCATCAAGTGATATTGGTTGAGAAGATGACCTAATCCTGCCCGGGTTGCAAGAAATTGTCCATGGTAGTCGCCAGCAAGTGAAGGGGACTCATCTTCACTTGAGGCAATAATGACTAAGAAGATCACCTGATCCAGGCCCTGTTCCAAAAAATGTCTATGGAAATTGTTGCAATGGGAGAATTCTAATGATATTCCTTCCTTTTCAAACTCCTGACTCCTAAGTGTGATATTCATCTGGAGTAAATCCCAATTTTGTCTGATGAATCAGGCAAGAACAACAATAAACCAATGCCCTCTGATCATTAGCGACTGCTACTTCATTATTTTCATCCTTCTCTTTAGTTTACATTGCCAAAAACCCAATAGATACTGTCAGAGAAGGTACCCTGGACCTTTTAACATGACCAAGATCCTCACATTTTCATTGCAAAACAGATCTGGAGTTGAAGAACATTTAAACCTTCAACAACTGAAACTACAAGGCGACCTAATAGTTTCCTTTCAATCTACATGATTTTAAATATCAAAATCTAGGTCGTGCTGGCTCCTTTCCATATTGTTTATTAAAGGAAGGTTTAGGTGAGATTCTGAGAAGTGCTTCTCACCCAAATGAATGTGAAATCCATGACAGCTTGCCATGCTTTAGGCTTTTATAAGTGAGGAAAAGGTTTCTCCTAGAAAATTCTCACAGCCTGACATGTTGCAACCTTTCATTACTTTCTCACCTTTTGTGTGGGAAGCTCTGTTCACCCAAATTTCACCCAAACCTTCCCTTCTTATCATGCCTATGACTGCTCAGCAAGCTGGTTGCTATGTTTCACACTACAGCAAAATGATGCAAAATATTATTGCTAAAAGCACAATAGTGATAAAAACTCCAATATCGCCAAGAAAAATACCTCTCAAGAAACAGAAAAACACCTACACAAGTGGGGAGAGATGCAGAAGCAATGTGATGGAATACGTAGATTAATGAAAAATTTCACATCTTCAATATTTAAAGAAAATTCCCAAACATATCAATTTCAAGATTTTACCCATTCCATCCATCCAAATTTACAAATAGGCCTAAAGCTCATGGCGTTTGTGTAAAACACTTCATCTCACGTAATTTCATCATTACCTATTTCTCATTCACTTACTATAATAAATCAACTCTCAATGTCAAAGCAATGCATATTCATTTCATTTGATGATTTATGGCATTCCAAATTTCTCCAAGTTAGAAACTTTCCATCAACACAAGTAGAAACGGTTGGCTTAACTTTCATTTCAACTCTCATTCCTGGTCTTTCTAACCCTTACTATCTGAAAAAAAAAAAAAATTCTTCCCACCATTTCCTTCATTTATACAAAAGACTGTTCCTGCCATCTTGCACCCACCATTACCATTCTCTCTACAAAATCTTTTCCATTAGTCTTGTTACAATGCTGTGTGGAGAATGCAAGATCAAAGGTTGAAACATGTTTAAATCCCTTCATTAGATAAGTTGGTGGATGACATATTATTTATTTATTTATTCATTATTATTATTATTTGCTTTTATCCATTCCTTGGAGACTGTTGAAATGCAAAATGCAAACTTTGTATCTGAGAATCTTAAAGAAGGGGATTCCAGATCTGTAGTATGAAGATCTATCCCATACAGCCTCTCCCAAAGTCAGTAGAAGAATGTGGTTCCAACTTTTAGGATGTTAGTGGAAGACGGGAGAGGGGCCACCTAAATCTTTTTGCATTGAAGGATATTTTTGTCTAAAAAATTTTCAGGTACGGATATTATTTAAGGACAAGAGACCAATTATGTCATCTATTCGCAGCAAGGTGTCACATAATGACATGTCAAAAAACCATACATAGAGGTTTTATGAGTATGTTACATTGGAATATGTTAGAAGATGTTAGATTGGTCCAGAGAATTATCTGAAAGCCCCCTAAAATATCTGGATTTATACAGAATTCTCTGGAATTGTAAAGAAATATCTTATAGCTAGACTTGTGTGTCATTTCTGGAAATAGCATGAGAGCAACTCTAAGTCTAAGACAATTGGCTTATTTCCAATAAAAAGTTAACAGTAAGTAAGCATTACCAAAATCCAGAAAAACAAGGATGAGCACAAACAGTGAAAATGTTAAAGGCTTATATGTGAATATTCTTTTCATTTATTGTATCAATTTAAATTATTAAATTCAAAGGTTTACATCACAAAATCCTGAATATGCCACACCACCAGTTTCAGACATGAGGAGCTCTGTGTTTTTTTTATCTTTGTTCCGCTTGATGACATAGCTGAATGGCTGAAATGATCTAAATAAACCTCACCCTTTTTTTGACTTCTTCATTAGATTTCAGAGGCAAATAACATGGAAAAAGCCTTTTTGATACATCAAAGCTTTGAATAAGGCATATAATCATTTGCTGCATTAATGGATATCAACAGAATGACCAAGCTCAATATCATGTTTGATATTAGCGGATAAATGCAAGCTCTGCTCAAAAAGGATTGGAGAAGTATTCGAAGACTTCCTACTGAAACATTTGACAGTAGTACAAGTTGGTTACCTGATTTGCACCAGCAGTGACCATAACTGAAGACTTGTGCAGATTATTCTCTCTATGCAACTGCAGGGAAATTAGTTAGAAACTAAAAAAGTCTCTTGATAAAACATCATCATGGTAATTATAAGAGAAAACCTAAAATTTTAATTTTTAGCAGGTCCCTTAACTTTCATCCTCAGAAGAAGTTAGTGCAACTTTCCAAAATTCTAATATAAGTCCACCTCTAAGAGGCTATACATACCACATGCATCTTTGTTTCATCATAACTCCTAATTGATGTTAGTCAACACTAACATCCCAAAACAAACTGCTGACATCAACTGCCAAACATTTCTTTCTTTATTGCGTATGAGTCAACATGGCAAAGTGTTATTCTTTTTTCTTTACTGTTAAAATTTCCAAGATTTAAGCAGACAAGATGGGCACAACAAAAAAAGCCTGTTTGATCAAAGGTTTGGGCATGGAAAGAAGGGGCATTACACATGCAAGAATATCAACAATTGCCCAAAAAACCTAAATTTTGAAACTCAGCAGTTAGTTTAGAATCCCTTATGTTGCTAATTGGAACAAGTGGCTTCGCATATTTAAAGTTTTGGTAAGGTCAATTCCTGTGTGCCCTACCATAATGAATATACAACATCCAAATTAAAAATTTATCATATATCCTTTTGAAAATCAGGTGTGATTGGATAGGAGGGTGGTTTTCAAAACCTTATGGGGGGGGAGGTTATGATGTGAGCATGATGTCAATCATAGAGTGAATAATGGAAAAACAGTAGGCTTTTTGGTAGATAGTATAGGATAGATAATGAGAAAATGTAGGTTATAATAAAGAAAAATATGATTATTAGGAGGAGATAAATGTCACATCACATTAAAAGAAGAGGTTAGCGGAAGGGAGATTTGGAAACCCCCAAACAAACATACCCTAAGTGTTTAAAAAAGTCACCTTGATCAAGGACTGGGGAGGTCAGTGACAGGCATAGGCATTGGGAATAATGATTAATCATAATTCAAACATATAAAAATACTGTTTTAGAAATTAATAAAACTGTAAAATTATGTTAATTTTACAATTATTATAACACCTCATCTAAATAAGATACATACGATGGATAGTTTGTATGTATGAACTACATCTCAAGGGCTGCACTAAATACATGTAAACATTTTAATGGATCAATAGCAACTCTTAAATGCTACCCATATTTTGGTAAATATATTATTTTATGAATTAAAATGATTTTTGAATTGTAGGCTTAATATAAGATAGGGTTTCTGATGAATACATGGATGTTTGGCATGAGCCATGATTGAGGTCTGTAGAGCTTATCCTTACCAAAACTTTCAATAAAGTCAATCTCATAGGATCTTTTCCCTTATCAGTTAACATAGTTGGCTAAGGAGGACGGGATCATGTTTAAATGGCATTGGAAAGAATAGGCTTTGTTGGTTGATTTGGCAGGCGCACTATAGGAAATCTAAAGTTCAGTCTTAGAGGATATAAACTCTTCCCAGATTTGACAATGGCCAAACCGTTTTAGAAGGACAACCTTCCTAATCTTCTTTTTTCCATTGCCTTGCTCTGCAGGTTGCTTTTCTTCATCAATGTTTTGTAAAGTGCAAGACTCTGCTTTATTAGCTCATTTTGTGATTTCCCTATAGCAAGTGACAAGTCCAAAGTGGTGGACTAGCTGATTGCCATGGTGATTGCAGATACCAAAAAGCTTAGCTGATTCGAAAGGTGTTGCTTGGACTATTCCATTGGACAAGACTCATTGAACCACAAGGAAACTAGTCTAAGGAGTGCATTCCCATAACTAGGTCCATGGATTCAATATGAATGGGAAAGTTTGTCAATAACCAAAACTGATTGAATTCGACCAAGTTAATTCTTGCCCTTTCTCAGTTCTGGTTCACTGTTATTAAGACTCATCCATGAACAAAGGTTGACTGCATGAAATTTGCTGCACCATGCCACCAATCAAAAGATCATTTCCTAATTTAGATCATAGACCATCAAATCCACTCAGATCCTTCCAGTCTTAACCCCTTCCTTGCATGGCCAAACCATCCAAGCCTAATTCCCTCATACTATTACTCATTAGTTTCAGCTCAGTTTTGTATATATTGAAAACAAAAAACCATTGATGTCTCACTCTACTTAAACAGTTTCTAGCATTCCCTCCAGTGTCCTATGGAGACTGAGGAGCATCATTATAAGTTATGGGAAAACTTCACCTAAAGGGATGCACCCTCTGGAGAATTCATCTCATAGCCATTTGTAGGTATTTTGAAGACAGAACCAAGGATGTAGAGCAAAGCATATCAACAGGAAAGACAGCCATTAGGGGAAAAGGGTAAAGAAGAAGTTAATAAGCTCACTCCAAGAAAAGAATAACATCCTTCCATGGCCTAGTCCAGGCACTTAGCTTCTTTAATTAGTTCTAAAGAGTTGGCTTTTCTAAATTCAATCCATGCAACACCTTGGATCATCCATCAAAGAGAAGTTCTTAATTTAATTCAATATTAGTCCCATGAAAGTAATGTGGCCAAAGTACATTACCTTTTCAATCAGGGCTGCCCTAAGCTCTGGAAGACCTTCATCGGCACCATAACGACTGATTATTGGGTGATAGACAGATTCTTTAACCTTTTCCAAAGCCCTTTCAGGTGGTGGCCAATAAACAACACCCTGTATCATAGTGCCACAACCAAGTGAGATGCATTTCAGACATGAAATTCAAGAAAGATTTCCACTCAAAACACCATGGAACATAGAGCTACATGACAATCCACATCCGAGTCCATGATTAATCAACAAACCTGATGTGAAATGCTATAAGGACCACGCTTAAACACATGAATATAAAGAAGGAATATGACGCCAATTAACAAATACCCCACATGTGGAGCTGCCTCTCAGGAAATAACAAGAATAACAGGGGATGCACCTTCACAACAATTCTAGACAAGAATATCGGCTTTCATTGATGCCCCATTTAAATGAAAATATGACTTTGATAACATATTCAAGAACTATTTCACCACCAATAATAAAGTGTGCTTGTTTGTACAAGCACACACAGCATTGCTTATAGAACAAAAGATACAATAGTAGCTTTGCTAGATGCAGAAGAGCCCTAGCCAGGGATGTTGCAAGTTGTCTGACAAATTAAAACTAGGTTGTGAAAATCTTGCCACAGCTAAGAAAATGTTTGTCTGTGAATGGCAACAACAGATAAATGACAACAGGAAGACATGCCGATGCCTAGTGAATGTTGTAAGGAAGGAGAACTGAATTGTTGCTGCATTCATGGAATGCGAAAATTTGTGTATGAACCATTAAAGACAGATAAAGTGTTCACAATTGCAAATCTGTGAGAATTTTTTGGGTATGGGATGAGGTTCAGATATCATGAGAAACCGATATGTGACCCATGCACAGTGATAATCATTTGTAATTGTCATTTGCTTGCCTAGAGTTTGCTGAAGGATTTGACAAGAGTTCTCACAATAGCGTGGAGTGAATTTCATTGGACGAGGTCTTAAAAGGATTGCAGATCAATGAATGAAGTGGGAAAGGAGGTCAAAGGCTTAAGAAGCTAACTAGAACTCTTCTTTGTTCCTTTCTTTCTGGTGGAGAGTGTTGACACAACTTTCATGCTAGTAGTGAAAATGCATAAGGAAATATTTCTGACTACAAGAATGGAAGAAAAGAAGCAGTTGCGTTAACAACTCTATTAAAAAACTTCCATATTCTATCAACAAGGAGCATGGATGGTGTGGAGCGCTTAAAAATATACTGCCTTTGAGACGCTGTGGGAAACAAAATGAGGGACTAATGAGAGCCTAATGGTATCAAGATGTCCCCCTAGTGGATTAGTTAAATAACAAGAATCAAGAGTATACAAGCCAGTTGAGGGATGAGAAGGTGATGGAATGACCCCATCTTGAGGAAGACTTGAGACAAAAGGATAATGGCTTATTTGTTAACATGTTAAATAGGCAAGAATTATTTGTCTCCATAGAAAATTTATTGAATACCAACTCAGGTTTGAAAGAACCTCAAATGTCCCCTGATGTTCTTTTTTTTTTCACTAATGTCTCCCTAATGTTTAGGAAAATTCTCAAATACCATTTGAAATCAAAAACTTTTTAAATCACAATAATACGCTTCATTCACATAGGAGAAATCAACATTTACTAGTCTTAAAAGGCTTATAAACAACATCTAACTTGTTAATTTGATTTCATTGCGATTTTAAACTATTCACTAAAAATAACTTTTAAAATAAATATTTATAAGGCCAAATAAAAGAAAAGTATTACAAATTTTATCTCATTAGATCCAGTTCATCCTACTTATCCATCATCATTGTTTATAAATATCTATATTTATAATTTCATTTCATATCTTGTTAACATGTAAAATGAAAGAACGTAAATCTTAATCTTTTTATTACAGTATCAATGGTTGAAAATCATATTCTCAAATTAGTTAAGACAACTTAAGCTAGTCACTTCACTTCTATCCATTTAGTCTTAATATTTACATGAAAATCGAATGAATGGAAACACTGATTTTCCATGCATGAATGAGAGTTGATATTATCGTTTTTGGAAGGGAAAATGAAAAGCACTTTGACTTCATGTATTGAGGATGGGGGTGCCCATCTATTATAGAAGGAACATCAGTGGGGTATTTGAGGTTCTCCCAGAGACAAGGGGGGGTGTTTGGTAATTTTTCCAAATCAGAATGTGTAGTTGAAGAATCCAACCCCTCTGAGCTAAATGCAGAAGGACCCAGTAGAAGATTTAATAATAAATCACGCCTATGGATAAAAGATAATTGTCAATTTGAAACTAAAATCATTAACAGACAATTAAATCCCATTCAACCAGCACCACTTATAGAGCTTTAGCAGATGCAGCAGGCAGAAAGAAAAAGGACAACAGTTAAGAGAAGAAATGCAATCCAAAGAGACCTGTGCCAGTGAAATCGCATCTTTAGCTCCACGGATCAGTTCTTGTATCTGCAGAACAACCATACCAGATGTAATAATATTAATATAAACCATGCATATATCAATAGCCAGCATATGGAAGCATCAGCTTGATAGGCAAAACACCACTTTAATGTTCCAAGCCTGCAAATGACTTGGGGCAGAGAAATGATTTGTTTATTTCATAATTGAAAAATGCAGCGAATCAATATTTCAAAAGAAATATGAGAAACAGAATCTCCCCAACTCCCAATCTGGGGCCCCAAAACCTACGATGAAAGAAGAAATGACACAGCAGCATGCTAGGATCCCCTTTTGTAGGACCCACGGGCGTATTTTTTTTCTGCACAAGTCATTATATCTTGTCCATGAGGAACTCAAGCATATAAAATATCAATCCAGGCTAGAATGGCAGAAAAGTGATCATACCCAAGCAAAACCATCCCTTTCCACCAAACTATTGCTCCAATGGCAATAGAAGGTGCATGTAATACACCCAAAACACTTGCAAGTTCCAAAACACTCACAGAACTGTTTGGGAGATGCCAAATAATTTGATCTCAATTGAGGCAGGATCAGTTACGCAAAAAAATCCTTATTTCAGTACTCGAACAGAGATTTCATTCTCTACATGCGATTGTTATTCACCAATTAATTAAGAAAAACACATTTTCAGCAATTTTCCAAAGGTGCACTGAAGGTATTGGAGTAGAAGCAATAGAACAAGAAACGCAGCAATGATACCTGAACCATGACAGGCATGTCGGTCTCCAGAGCTCGCTTGGCAAGTCTCGCATAAGTTCCCATCTTCCCTCCTCCAACACCAAGATCCAATTATGACAAATATTGGGAGCGCCTACCAACTAGAAGCAGGCCAACGGAAGTTTTCCAGAAACTTGAACCTTTTTCACCAACTATCCTCTCAACAACCCCAACGCACAAAACCCAGTTATTTGATAGATAGCACCCTCCTGTTTGCAGATTTTATGACTCAGAATAAGAAAAGACCAAAAGACAAAAGGAGGCCCCTTGCCCAATAGCCGCCTCAAATCGTTGACAAACCCTCGTCCTGTTAAACAGCATAGATAAGATTAAAGTGGGTGCAGAAAGAGAGATGACTTTCAAGGACTTTTTTAAGTGTTCTTGTAATTTACTGCAAGCGAGCGTCCGTTTGTTATGGGAAGAATCTCTCCATGTTGTCTTTTTCCTCCAGGTTATAGAATATGCCTTTTCTCAAGCGTCGAAGAGGCCGTGACTTTTCTTTTAAAGATACGTATTATTAAGCGAATTTCACTGGAATCTGTTGGGATTTTGGAAAAGATTACAAGAAAAAGCTCTCTCTTTTTATTTTTCAGATGGCTATTTACTCTTGAAATCAAAAGACTTTGCATTTTTTATTGGGAGATAATTCCACATCAGACGTGACATCCATAAGCGGAAGGAACCATTTTTTTCCAGATTTTCATCAGCGTAACAGAGATCACCTACCGTGTGTTCTCGGATCTGCGCCTGGCAGCAGAACCAGAAATGCTTCACATCCAGTTCCAGATTTCCACCAACTTGAAGCCGCTAAACACCAATCGGTCGCTGGATTCCATCAGATACTAGCCCAAGCAGCAAAGGAACTGCTTGTGTCATCCCAATTCTCCGACTTTCAGCAACTTGCTTTTTAATCCGTCGGAAACAGATAGCAGAGCTTTCACCTCCAGTATCAGATTTTCATCTGCATTTCTTCCCTTGAGTTGATGGAATTCAACGAAATAAGGTGGATCTCCTTTTCATAGTTTTACGCCTTGGGAAGTGAATGAGCTGGATTCTGCGTTTTGGGTAGAAAAAACGGAAAAGACAGGCGGCTTTATAGATTCCTATTCCAGCTCCGTTTTTATTCGATGCTGCCTGACAAAACGAAAAGCCTGAGATGCACTCCTTAAACTATGGAAATGCCAGAAAACAGAAAAGAAAAAAAAAAAAAAAAAGGTTCTGCCCTTTGGCAGACGGTCCAAGTCCATGCCGGGTGAAAATGCAATCCCATATGAATAATAATGTAATATTTAATTATTACCTATATTTGCCTGAGATCTCTTGCCTATATTTTTGTCTTTATTACTCGTAATTTCAATTATTATTCACGGTTTTATGATTAGCATTATTCTTGTATTTTTCATTCCATTCCATTTTAACGAACAGCTCCTTGTTTATTTTATTTTTATTTATTACAAATTTAATTATTATTCTTTATTCTCTTATATTATTTTTATTTTTTATATTTATTTTACTCTACCACTGTAAGAAAAGGACTAGAAAATAAAATAAATCTAAAGATTGTAGTGATTAAAAAATAATATAACAAAACAAGAGTAATAATTATAAATATAGAATGTACAAAT
>JAYJMB010087776.1:0-20653 GCA_036873735.1 Pouteria campechiana
AGAGAGAGAGAGAGAGAGAGAGAGAGGGTGGGGTGGGCGGGCAGGCGGGAAGAGGGAAGAAGTGGAATCTAGAGAAGTAATGAAAAAAGAAGACAATGTGATAGAATACGGAGTAATAATTGACAATCAAGTGAATAAAGATAAAAATAGATAAAATTTCTATATGAAAGATTATAGGGTAGTGATTGGAAATATAGCTACTAAAGAGAAAAAGAGTGTTATTAGATTTGTTAAATGTTAAATTAACTAAAAGGAGTGAGAAAGGAAGAAAAGTGATTTTTTTTCCTAATTACCAAACATGCCTTAGTTGTGATCCAGATATGGGCTTCAATTGGGCTTAGTTTAAGGGTTGGGTGACAAGGTCAGGTACAGCAACTAATCTAGCTGCTGGAAGCTAGAGCATGTATGTATTTTTCCCCGTTAATCATTTCTAATTATAACAAGGGAAATACTTCAGTGGTACATGCACTTTGTTTGGGCCTTATCTTGATGATTATATGAAATACAACCCAATCTTTAATTTTATTATCATTTATTTGGCTAGGAACCTCAAGATCATCTCAATCAAAGGTTATATTGATCAAAAAATTAAAACCAATTTAAGAGCGAATCTCAACTTATTAAAATTTGTTTAATTGTTAGAGGGGGCCTACATATTTTTAACTAAACATCTAAACCTTCTAAAATGTTCATCACATCTCTATTAATGATTAAATAAAATATTTAACATTCTAATGGTTGAGTGAATAAATACAAGCGAGTTTCAAATTGTACACATGTTTTTATATGTTTTTCAAAGATTTGGCGTACACAAGACTCTGATTGAAATAATTTTTAGTATCTAATGTTAAATATGATAGTCAGATTGATTTCATAAAATCATCTAGATAGGGCCCAAAAAAAAATGGTACTACCAATTCACTTAAGTGGTGCATGCACTCCCAAAGTTGTTCCCTTGTAACAATGATTTATATATGGAAGGAATATTTCTGGTATGAAGTTGGGGCCAAATCTGTACCACAATTGAGTTTTAGGGATCCATATGCAAAATTCATGTCACATGCTAATATTTGCTCAAAATCATACCTAAGGGCATATTGACAAATTTGACAATGGTAATGAGATTTTAAAAATTGCCATATTTTTGTGGAAATTTTTTGATCAAATTATCTTATCTCCAATAAATCACAATTTTTTTTAAATCAATATAAGCTTGGACCTTGGATCTCCAAAAACAGGCATCAAGTGTCGGCCACAAAGTCATTTATATGTCGGCCACAAAGTCATTTATCTGGTATACAAAATTAATCTTCTACATCTGTATTTTCGAACTGTTACACTAGGTCATACTTCATACTAAATTCTTTCTATTTTATTTTTAGAGAACTTCTGTTGATATTTTAAGGGAAAAACATAAATGTGGAAATTCCATGGAAATTCACAGATTATATTGGCATTATAGTAAAGATCTAACAGAATGTGGTTCTGAGCAATGTTATTAAAACCAAATTGATAATTAAACCGGTCTGTTGATCAGTTTGGTTTGAACTAGTTCAATTGCTGGTTTAAACTGAATTAAACCGTAATATTATCCTTACATCTTAATTTATTTTAGTTTTAAATAAAACATATTTTTAATGAAATTAACTTTAAAATTTACATTTAAGGCAATTTTGAATCTAATGAATAGAGTAAATTTTCATTTAGTGGAGTACACCCAACATATACGATGAGTGCACATAATTTCCTTGTGTACCTATATCCACCAAGACATTCTCTCTTCTTAGGACCCTATACATTGTCAGGCCAACAACGTAACATACTATGTTATCTTTTTCATGCTCTAGCAAGAAAATTTACTTCTTTTTTCCATTCTTCTCTATCATCAACAATGGGTAAACATGAGATACACTAGCCCTTAACTTTCATCATAGATCAACCAAGGAAAGTGTAAGCCATTCTAGCATTACATATTATGACTACTTTAAAAAATAAAAGAGTTTTTTAAAGGTAAATACATTTCTTACCTCGTTTTTTAAACCCAAGAAGAATAGTGTTTGTCCTATGTCATGTCTTCCATTGGAAGTGTGGACCAGTGAACCATTTAAACTGGTTTAATGGTTCAACCTGAGGTTTAAGCGGTTCCCTACAGTTGTTTACTTCAACCATGAACTATGATAAGTCAAACCAGATACATGGATAGTTCCCAGTCAGACTAGTTGAACTAGCTGGTCTGATTCTGTTTTGATACACTAGTTTTGAGTCTTCTGACTTCCAAATCAGTCAAAATCATAGAGGCAATGAAATCAACAAATATAGTTCAAATAATGCAATCTTGGCTCTTTGCAAACTGGAGTTGATTTTGTTGGTCCCAAAAAAAGGGTGTATGGCAAAGCATGAAACCAAGTAATATTAGAAAACTAAATGAATGTGCAAGAGTAAGAAAAAGATAGCAATGGAAGCACATAAACACACATAATGATAAGCACACAAAGAAGTATAGTATTTCAGGCCAACTCAGCACCTACTTCACTCTCTAAGGTAGCCCAACCTTAGGTTCCACTACCTACTGTGGAATTACACCATTGGTTTCTCCGAGATCACCAAGAAACTCTGACAACAAGTTTCTCCGAGATCACCAAGAAACTCTAACAACAACACTTGATTTTACTGAGTTTACGAGGAAACTCAAACAATATTACTTAGTCCAAGCTTACTAGGAAACTCTTACAATACAATACTCTTGCAAGGATAACCCTGACTGCCCTATTGACCATGCACTACCTTGCTTTCTTTGCTTATTCCAATACTGGGATTGCCCTATCCATTTTCTTTATTTAAAGATAAAAATCCTTTTTTTTTATTCCTTCTATAGTTCAAGTAGCTAGCTTCACTGATGAGATTGTTTAGTTCATAACTGCTTACTGGCTCGGCTTGGTGTTCCGTCTCTTTCCTCCCATCCAGGTCCCCCTCCCTGCTAGATATGGTGTCTGTCAAGACTCTCCCTCTTTCCCATATTATGCATTTAAGAAATGATAAAGACTTTTAGTGAATCTTAAGCATAGCACTAACAGATGCATAGTTTAATTCAAGACTTCATTGGGAGGGTACTGTACTCGGGAGGGGAATCCACATTATCCTTCTTGACTAGCAAAAATCCCAAGACCCAAATGGAAAATAAAGATGTAAAAAGAATGCCTCTAAATAGGCTAAATGTACACAAAGTAAAATTGGGACAATAAACCTTTGTTCACTCTTCCGCTTCCGTTGTTGACATAAGTAGGCCCGAAGGCCTCTATGGTCTTTTCTGTTACTTTCTCTGTGAAATATTACCATTACAAAGATCTCAACAAATCTCTGTGGGTTCCTCTATTGACATTACGTGTTTCCTCTGTCAATGTAATTCAAAACACCCGCATGGACAGAGATTATAATAGACCTTTGTGACCTTTGGGCGCTTCTCTGTCAGTCCTGTGTTTTGTACTTGGTTCTAGTGGATTCAACAGACCTCTATGGACTATATTTATCTCCTCTATGGTCTCCTTTGTCATTTCAAAACTTAGCAAAACTTCATTAGCTTAAATTCAAGTCATAAATAAGTTTTGTTGTCATCAAAACTATACATATAGACTTAACAGCTTTTCTCCGACTAGGGAAGTGTATTGGCATCTGGATTTTCTTTTTTGCTTGGCAAATACTATATGTAGGCTCACATTTAAACCCTAACCATCTAGCTTACACGGCCTTAATGTAAACCATTTGGGTATCCAACTATCAACCAGCATTTGTGTTTTTGGTTCATAAAGAAAGGAAATCCATGGGCACCTTTCTTTGCATACCTGCCTTGATGCAAGTTCATCTGCTGGGTACTGTTTCTGTACTCAGTGAGTGATCCTACCTTGTAGACATGGGTAAAGAAACTTGCTACACTATTTCTGTTATAAGGGTCTAATTTATTTTATGTGAAAGAGATGTAATGTAAAAGAAGTGTAAAAGAAATAAAAACTAGATAGGTACTGATAGTTAGGTAGTGGAATAAGGAATAAAAGTAAAAATACCATTAATGAAATTTGAAAAAGCAGGGTAAAAAGTGGAAAAAGTAGGAGTAATGATTGAAAATAGGGTAAAGGACTATAAGGAGTGTTTACTTTGCTTGAATTGAGGGAAAGGAGACATAATGTAAAAGGATTTGAATTGAGGTAAAGGGGATGCCATGAGATGTCCTTTTATAGGGATTTTTACTATGCAATGGACAGAGCCTAATGGTACTGAATGTATTATTCTTTTATCAAATGTTAACTGAATGCCCTTTGATATCATGATCTATATGTAGGGTGCACTTGAAGGTTTAAAGCAAAATGATCTGATTTGGCTTGGTTAAGGGAATCATTCATGAGTAGCTTTCCAGATGCATTAGCAACATTCACCTCTTCTTGTAGTTAGATGTATTTGCATGCCTCTCACCTGTCCTTCTGCTCTTATCTGCATGTTTTCTCTTCATTATTAGATGCCTCTTAATAATGCACTTCACCTCTGCATCTGTCTTTATTAGAATGCTATGTGATGTGCAGCAATCACCCCAAGTATGTATGAGGACTTGCACTTGGCTGATCACAATTTCTTTCTGATCTTTACAGTAAGAGAAGCTGAACATTTGGACTGGGCTACTCGGCTGCATATTGCAATGGGAATGGCATACTGTCTTGATCACATGCATCAGCTGAATCCACCTGTGGCCCACAAGAGTCTCCATTCAGAAGTTGTCTATTTGTGTGACGACTATGCAGCAAAAATATCTGATTTTGCTTTTTGGAATGATGAAAACAAATCCAAGAAGGGGTCTAGTGATACGGAGCTCTTGAGCATGGCATCATCTGAACTGAAAAGTAATGTTTACAGCTTCGGTGTGATATTATTAGAGATGATGTCTGGTAAACTGCCTTATTCAGAGAATGAAGGCTCAATAGTTGACTGGGCATCGGATTACTTGAGCATGGCACAGCCTGTCAGGCACATAATGGACCCCACCCTTAAGTCTTTCGATGAGGACCTGGCTAATGTCCTGTTGGATTTGGTACTGTCTTGTGTTGATCCTGATCTCATGAGGAGGCCATCAATGAGAGATGTGACTGCCCAGTTGAGAGAAATTACTGGAATAGCACCAGATGTAGCGGCACCAAAATTATCTCCTCTTTGGTGGGCAGAGCTTGAGATTCTCTCTCCTTCAGATGGAAACTGAGTGCGCCTTTCCCAAGTGAAGTTCAAAGGCACTGACGCAGCGTCTAGGTGTTAACTGCTCTTCTTCTTTCGTGTATATGAGGACTTTGGTGTTTGGCTAATGACTTGTGTACATATTATACAGACCTCCTACGCCAAATCAGCATGCTTTTGTGAGAGCCGGCTCATCTATCAGGTGGACTACATGTCATGCTCTCATGAGATGATTTAGATTTTAGACAAGCTTTGTATGCCGCTATTTTTCTCTCCTCCTTTTTTCCTCTCAACAGGACTTTTTTAGGAGAAGAGCAAGACACTAACGTACCAGTTACTGCCTTCTGGTCCAAATCATGGGAAACAGCTTCTTTGTACTACAGTTAAGGGTAAGATTGTGTATATGGATGCCCTTCCCTGTAGCCTTCAATGTGTGGGAGCTTTATGCCCCCGGGTCAGCCTTTATGTCTAGTGGTTATGTACCTCATGGTCATATGGCACTAGTGGACAAGCATCCATGCATAGTTAGATTCCTACGCATCATCACTTAAATTTCTAAGCCTCCAGACTGTGTTGCACATGCAAATCAGGCTGGTGAGTCGGATGTGTAAGCAATGTATAGTATGCACCAGGATCATCCGTAACTTGAGTTACGCCTGGTTGTTCGAAAAGTCAGATATCAAGAAATTAAATAAATAATGAATTATGATAAGATGTTTATTTAGAATTCGTAGTTCAAGGCTTGATAGTGTTTGCTAATTTCTTAAGGCAGATTTACTGCCCTCTTCTACGTGCAAGCTGAATAATAGCAGCAGTCTGTCATCAGGATATAATAAACTTACAGATTCGGCAGTTTCAACATGAAGATTTGTACTTCTAATTATTGAATAGATCCTCAAAGCAAATAAGAATATATGCCAAAAAAAAAGAAATTAGCAGATAAAAGAGAAACAGAGAGAAGGTTATTCCCAATGATTACTATTATACAAGGATTATTAGCGGAGCGGGAAAATATATAATGAATAAATAGATTGTGTAGAGACTTAATGTCCCTTTCCAGAAGACAAAGCACCCCTCCAGAGTGATGCGCCCATTGAATGCCAATGAAACATGCCTCTTCGCCTTAATAGATTAAGTGAAGGCAGATTTTCCTACCAGTTTTACAGTTTTCTGGCTTTGGCCAGCATAGGTTATTAGATTTATTCGACTAACTTTAACCTAGTCTGTTTAGCAATTGTCGCATGCATCTGGTGCATCCACAGGTAGTCTAAACAATAACAATTCAAGCTCAATGGGCTCCTTGCTACAGTGCAAAGTGCAAAGTGCAAAGCGAAGAAGCATGTCTCTTCACCTTAAATGTACTAAGAGAAAGCAGTGTTTCGGCTTTGACCAGCATAGGTTATCATAGTCATTCAACTTACTTTAACCGAGTCAGTTTAGCAATTGTCACATGCATCTGGTGCATCCACAAGTACTCTTTAAGTATAAGATAGCCTAAAATAGATGGGAAGAAAGTGTTATTATAGTCCTTTATAATTCTCATTTTCTCTATTATTTTTCTCTCTTTATATTTTCCTCTATTTTCTTTTATTAGTTCTCATCTAAAAGGTCTCCCCAAGTAGGACACCAACACCTAATGTTGTCTGTGATAACTTTTTTTTTTTTTCTATGGGGAATTTCTTTCTTTTTGAGGTGCATCATGGTGACAATAGGGAAAAGAAGTCTTAAATTTTCTTTTAATCATGTTCCATTAGAAGTTCTTCCACACCTAACCTAGACACAGGAAGCCACTTCATGGGGGTTAAATCCAAATGCTTGCCCCACATCATCAAGATTCATCACTCAAGGATAATCTCTAGAAAATGTGCAATTCTCAGCAAGTTGTTAATCATGCAAATACTCAGCTAGAGCTATAGGTCTCTTATTGGATAATCTTGTTCCGGCACATGAAGAACTACAAGGAGACTGTTAGAGAAGGATCCTAATTATGTTTACTGCTCCTACCCAATAAGTCTTTGGTGCCTTTTGCATCTCCCGCTACAAAAATTGAAGGGGACTCTCTCTTTATCACAACAATGTTAGAGGAACTATTACCTAGGAAGTTTCGCTCTATATCTGTGAAGCCATTTAAAGAGAAAACGAACCTTCAAGACCACATCCCTACATTAACTATACATGTTGATCTAATGGGACTTACCGGTTCTATCAAATATTGAGTCTTTCTAGTGACACTTGATTGAGATGCACGAACTTAGTACACGAGATACTAAAGGCTACTGTTTGTTCTCTTCAAGTATTAAAGAAAAAAGTCATTAATGTTTTATCAGTCAATTTCCGCAGGTGAAAATATTCACCAATCGCATGATAATCAAGCAGAGTTTAGAAGAATCCTTGTAGGATTTCTTAGAAAATTTAATGTTGAGTCTCTTAAAGTTGAAGGATTAATGATAGAGATTGCGAAAACTGCTTTCATGTTGGGGCATCAATTGGGATAACTCAATATGGACTTACAACTACATGAACCTAAGACATTCACAAATTTATTCCAACTAATGAACAAATTCATTAATGCAAATAAAAAAAATATAATGAAAAAGAGACTGCAAGCGGTGTCGTGAACAGTAAAAAGTGAATAGATGAGAGATAAGTTGTAAGAAGAATAAGACATGTTTAAATGATCAATACTAGGCTCCTCGAAGGCTATGATGCTCAAAAAGAGCTAACATGCCTTGTAGAGGTCCATCCATCCTTCAGGGATAATCAATAATAAGCCTCTTAAGAGTAATGATGCTCAAGAAGAGATAACATGCTCTCCAAGAGCCTATCCATCCCTCAAAGATGATCCACAGTAAGCCCCCAGGAGGGATGATTCTCAAGAAGAGCTAGCATGCCCCTTAAGAGCCCATCCATCCCATAGGAATAATCAGCAATAAGCCCCTTATTGCTAACATGCCTCTCGGGGGCCCATCTATCACTTAAAGATAATCAACAATAAACTCTTGAGGGGCAATGATGCTAAAAAAGACTAGCAAACCCCAAGGGGCCAGCTATCCCGAGGGATGACCAATGATAACCCTCTAAGGGTCATAATATTAAAGAAATTAGCATGCTCTTTAATGGCCTAACTTGCTATCTTCATAAAGAGATAAGTATACAAAGTCTCTAGAAACCATCTAAATGATTACGATTCGTGCTCCTAATGTCTATAACATATGACTTGACATCAAGAGTATGGGAAAGACTAGTGTAGTACCACCAGGTGTGAGTATTGAAGGTATGAATTGAAGATATGGATAAGTCAACAATTGAATCAGTCCATATTTGACTTAATCACATGGAGATGATAACAACTCTTGACTTTGTATGTGGATCACTTAGGGATAGCAACTGACATAACGTATAAATGTATGATAGCCTGAAATATATAAGAAGGCGATATCTATAGTTCTTTAAGATTCTCATTTTTTTTTATTGTTCTCCTCTCTTATATTTCCCTCTAATTTCTTTTATTGGTGCTCATCTAAAAGATCTCCTCAAATATGACAGTAACACTTCCATTTGTCAATAATTTTAATCCACTTTGTAGGAGCCCAATCCATGACTTAAAAGCTAATAAGTCAGCTTTGAAATCATTTCATACAACAAGCTAGTCCGGGTCTATCATATCATATGATAATGGTTGACTTGCATTATGCAAATGGATTAGACAACCGTCTAACATCAGGCTTGATTAAGTGATCCCAATGATAAACTATCAAATTTCTATTGGACGGTTTTCCTCCAAAATGGAGGGGCCCATTTGTGCAATTTGCACGCTATGCACATAATCAAACCACTTGCGCACTCTTGCTCTATGCGCATAATAATAATAAAATCTTAAAAGTTGGAGAAAGATTTTAATTATTGTTGTCAAGCAAAGAATTTAGTAGAGGAGTTATCATCCTCTTTCAAGTCAGTTTTCTAGTTTTGCTAGGTGAGATCCATCCTTATTGCTTTCTTGTTGAGTGTATTAAAATTCATCTTTATAGTAATGATGAAACCCTTGAGTTTTCACTAGGGAAGAACATATTTTGCAATCTTATTATTCTATGGTAGAAGTTTTTTACTAAACCAGCTCCCATGGTTTTCTCCTTCACATTGAAGAGTTTCTACATAAAATTCTTATGTGTTCATAGGATTTACTTTCTTTGGGTGATTGATTTGTGTTGATTGAATTTATAATTGCCTATTTATTTACACAAAGAAAAATAATTTATCCCAACAAGTAGCATTAAAGACTGGTTCATTGTTTAATAATTTTTATATGGATTAAATAAAAAAAACTTTATTCTCAATACTCAAACTCATAACATCAAATTATTCAATATGAAAATAAGAATAAAAGATATTTTATATTGCAAAGAGCTATGTCAACCCATTAAATTGGAACTAACGATGCCTGGGATTTGCTAAATGGAAAAGGTTGTTGGACATATTATATAGTGAGATCATTAAAGTGTTTTTCATCTTATTACAAAGAAAGTTGATATATATAAGATTTGGAAAAAGATTAGAAGGCCTTTATGAATATAAGTCAACACATAATAAAGCCTTTCTAATTAAAATGCTCATGAATATGAAATACAGATATGAATAGAATGTTACAGAATATCTCAATAACTTCGAGTAAGTATTAAATGAATTATCCAACATGAAAATTACTTTTGATGATGAAGTACAAACATTATTTTTATTGAGTTCTTTGCTAAATAGTTGGGGAGGATTAGATAGGTATTTTTGTTACAACAACAATGATAGTTATAAGTATGGAGGAAACGGTGGCAAGCTAAAAGGGAGATCAAAGTCAAGAAGTGGAATGAAATGCATATATAACAGTAAGCTAGGACATATGATTAGAGAATGCAGAAAGTTGAAAAGGGTTAAAGATGAAAAGAAGAAAACTATATAAGAAAATAAAGATAAAGAAAAGGTAACAATAATCCTTGAAGATGATGTAGTTATTGCTTGTAATATTAATTGTCTAGCTAATGATGTGTCTGCATGATATGATTGATTCTGCAACTTTTTCACATGTTAGAGAATTCTTCTCATCTTACATTAGGGGTAATCTTGGCTATATAAAGATGAAAAATGATGGTAAATGTAAGATTAATGACATTAGTGATGTTGACTAAAAACTAATATGGGATGCAAATTGCTATTAAAAAATATTACACATATTTTAGAGTTATGTTTTAATTAGATCTTTGTAAAAAAGTTAGACAATAATGGGTATCATCCTCGATTTAGTGATGGTAGATGAAAACTAACAAAAGGATCTCTCATTCTGGCTAAAGGGAAGAAGACAGTCATACCTTATGTAAATTTAGTGAAGGGAGAAGTAAATAGTTGACTATGAATCCTCTTTAAAGCTACAGAATAAAAGACTCTATCATATGAGCAAGAAGAGACTTTAGATTCTTCCTAAGAAGCAACTTTTACATAAAGGTAGGCTATTGAAACCCTGCACTGATTGTCTAGTTAGAAAACAACGTAGAGTTTCATTTCATAGATCTGAATGATATTCTTGATTTTGTTCATAATAATATGTTCTCTATGATTGATAAAACTCTTAGTGTTGTTATATATTTTGTTACTTTTATTGATGACCATTTTAGAAATATGTGATTTTATAATTTAAAATCTAAAGATAAAATTTTAGCTAGATTCAAGCAGTTCCATGCTAGTATTGAAAGAGAAACTGAAAGGTAATAGAAATATGTTAGTGCAAATAATGTTAGTGAGTACAGAGGTCCATTTGAAAGATATTATAGTGAACAAGGTACTAAGCTTGGAAACACAGTTGCTAAAATACCTTAACAGAATAGGATAACAGAGAAAATGAATAAAATAATTTATAAGAGAATCAGATATATGCTCTCTCATGCAAAGCTAAAGTCTTTTTAGGGTAAGGCAATGAGAACTATAATATATTTAATCAACCTTTCTCCTTCAACTCTTTTAAATTATGAAATACTAGAAAATGTTTGGAGATGAAAAAATATTTCTTATGAACACTCACGAGTATTTGGTTACAAGGCTTTTGTTTATATTTTTAGAGATGAGAGATCCAAACTTAATAGCAAGACTAAGCAGTGTATTTTCTTAGGTTATACACATGATGAATTTGGTTACAAGTTATGAGATATAACTGACAAGAAATTTATCAAAAGCAAAGATTAGTATTTATTGAAGATCAAATCATTCAACATTTTGAAAAAAGATAAAAGCCAAATTCTACTACAAAAGGCTTTGTTAACATGGATCCAAGTCCTCCACCTATAGTGCATGCAGAAAATGGGGGAGATGTATAGGAAAATCATCATGATGATAATGCAATTGATAATATGCCAAATCAATAAGTTGGGTAAGTTTCTTCAAAACCACCAATAAAACCTTAGTTAAAAAATTCTACAAGATAACATCATCCTTCAAATAAGTATCCTTTAAATGAGTATGTGATGCTTACTAATGAAGGTGAACTAAAAAGCTACCAACAAGCAATGTCTTATGAGCAAAAAAGATGAGTGGACGAAAGCCATGCATGAGGAGATTAATTCCTTGCTTGAAAATCACACCTATAAGCTAGTGAAACTACCTATGAATAAAAAAGCACTAAAGAATAAGTGGGTCTTTGGGCTAAAAATAGAAGAAAATAACTTACAACCAAGGTACAAGGCATAATTGGTTGTAAAGGGATTTGGTTAGAAAAAGCGTGTTTATTACCATGATATTTTATTACCTATGGTGAAGATGAATTTTATTAGAGTTGTTCTGAATCTAGCAACTAACATGAATTTAGAAATTGAGCAGCTTGATAACAAAACTAATTTTCTCCGTGGTGACTTAGAAATATGGAGCAATCTAAAGGTTTCAAAGTCAAAGACAAAAAGGATCTGGCGTGCATGTTTAAAAATAGTTTATATGGACTCAAACAAGCACCACAATAGTGGTACAAGAAGTTCTAGTTTTTTATGAGACAACATAGGTATGGTAAAACTGCTTCTAACCCTTACGTTTTTGTGAGAAAATTGTCAACTAATGATTTTATTATCCTCTTGCTTTATATAGATGATATATTAATTATTGATCATGATGCTAGTTTGAAAGACTGAAAAATCTATTAAGTGAATCCTTTGTTAAGAAGGATTCAGGACTAGCTAACCAAATCCTTGACATGAAGATTATCATGATAGAAAGAATGGAAAACTTTGGTTATCTCAGAAGATATATCAAAAAGGTTTTAAAAATATTCAACATAAGTAAGGTGAAACCAGTTTGTTCTTCATTTGTGGGTCACTTCAAATTAAGTTTTAAATAATGTCCTATAAGTGAAGAAAAGAAAAAAGAAATGAAAAATGTGCCTTATGTATATGTCATAGGTAGTTTGATATATGTCATGGTATATACACAGCCAAATATCACTTATGCAATTAGTGTGATAAGTCAATTTCTCTCAAATCCAGACAAAAACCATTGAAAAATAGTGTAATGAATTCTCAGGTATCTTTGAGGTATGTCTAAAGCTTGTTTACGTTTTGGTACTAGTAAAACTATGCTTAAGGCATTCATAGATGTAGATTAGGTTGGCGATGTTGACTCTAAAACGTCTACTTCAAAATACTTAGTGACATTTGCAAGGAGAGTAATATCATGGAAGTTTAAATTATGAAAGTGTGTTGCATTGTCTACTAATGAGGTAGAGTATATTGCCATTATTGAAGCAAGCAAGGAATTGCTATGGATGAAAAAGTTCTTCAAAAAAATGGGTATAGAGCAAAAAAGGTATATTTTACAGTATAATAGTTAGAGTACTGTCCATCTTGATAAGCATATCCAAGTTCCATATTATTGGATTTGGGATGTGTTAGAGATGAAGTTACTATAGCTTGATAAAATCCATACTGATACCGATGGATTAGATATGATGACAAAGATAGTAACTAGAAAAAAGTTGACGACATGCAGAGACATAGCAGGTCACATGGAGCCCTTCACATACTCAAAAGGGGGAGATTTATAGGGCAATTTTTCTCCAACGTGGAGGGGCCTAGGTGCTCAATTTATGCACTACGCACATAATCAAGCCACTTGCACACTCATACACTATGTGCCTAATAATAAGAAAAAACCTTAAAACGTGTGTGTACATGTGATAGCTTTGGAAAAGGTTTTAAGTTTTTGATTTTCTTCTTCTCCAAACAACATTCTAGTAAGCTGCAGTTGGAGAAAAATTTTGATTGTTGCCACATCATTCAAGCCATTAAGGAAGAGATTTATGAGAGAAGTTATCATCCTCTTCTGAGTTAATTTTCTAGTTTTACTTGGTAAGATCCATCTTTATTGTTTTCTTGTTGAATATGTTGAAATTCATCTTTATAGTAAGATAAAATCCTTTAGTTTTCACTAAGGAAGAAGTTATTTTGTGATCTCATTATTTTATAGTGGAAGTTTTTGACTGAACTAGGTTCATGATTTTTCCCTTTATATTGAGGGGTTTTGCACGTAAAATCCTTTTATGTTAGTGGGGTTTGATTTTTTTTAGATAATTGATTTGTTTTAATTGGAATTTATGATTGCTTATTTGATTTACACAGAGGGATAATTTATCCCAACAATTTCTTATCCATTAGAAGAATTTGGGATTGTCCAACTGAATCCTCAAAACTGTTTTCTGGCCACTTTGAAGAGAAGAGCCGGCCACCCATGGCTGAATTGCTTAAGACGAGGGGAGAAACAAAAATGGCTGTGGGCGTTGCAGGATGGCTGATATCCAACCGGTCAGAATTTTGAGCGCGCAACATAACTCGAAAGTCTTTAACTGTCCAATTTACAGGGCAGGGTTTACATATAATGCCAGAAGTTGGATTAACGGGTCAACTGATTCTTGAGTTGGTAGAAGTTTACGAGATGTCTAACGAATAAAAATATTCAACATGTCCACGTAGTGGCATCCATGTCTATGCCCTCTCAACGTGCGGACCATATACCACCAAATTGCATTTCACATATATAAATAGCTACTGGACTCACTCCCTTTCATCCATCTCTATTGCTCTAATCTATTGAAATTTTCTCGGAGCTTTAGATAGCATAGCAGGCAGAACATGGCAACCCAAAATCTCTACTTCCTCCCCATATTCCTTCTCTTGGCCTTAGCCATCACTTCCATTACCGAAGCAGCAAATGAGGTGGTTGAGCCAGTGGTGGAAGGTATGGTTTACTGCCAGAGCTGCAGCCGCATTGGTTCATGGTCGTTGACAGGTGCCCGAACAATCGCTTCTGCCAAAGTGAGTGTCATATGCAAGGATTACAAGAACCGGGTGAGCTTCTACAAGGTTTTCACTGCAGATGAGAATGGCTACTTCTACGGCCAGATCAGTGGCTACGAGATTAAGCAATCTTACCTTGACCACCCCCTGCAAGCCTGCACCCTGCACTTGGTCTCCTCCCCCGATCCCAAGTGCAACCTCGTGTCCAACATCAATCATGGCATTGATGGGGCACCGCTTCGCTATGAACGCAAGACCTTGTCAGGGGAGAACTATGAAGCGGTGATCTATGCAGCTGGCCCATTGGCTTTCCGTCCTAGCTACTGCCCTCCCACTTCCCACTGATGCAATCGATGATAGAATAAGCTTAACCACATTTGAGTAATTGTTGTTTCCCGTCTAAATAGTATCAGTCCATCAGTCATTTCTGCTGTGAGTCTTTGTTTAGTATTTTTTATTCTTGTATTCCCCGGAACTTCAGGTCTTAGTCTGTTCATTCTGTTTTGATTTGTACTTTATGGAATACTATTAGTTATGCTGGACTAGTATTTTTTTTTCTTTTGGATTTATGATATGGGAAAAATCTTAGCAACACTCATATACCTGTGTCAACCAGTTAATTGTTTCCAAAATAAATACGATGGTCGGTTTTCTACCTTATCTATAAACTCTGTTTCATAATCATTCGAGGGATTGACATTCCCATCCTCTCAATTTGTCGGCTGAATAAATGCTGTTCATCTCCTCAGATCTTCCAGTGCGAAAGGTATTATGGGTATTTATCCATCTAAACTGCAACTTTGAGCAGATCAATGGTCAAGGAAATCAAATCATGGGTCGGATTTATGAGAACACAAATTTTATGTGCATTAAACAAGTAAGTGGGCAATTTCTCTCGAACGTGCACCCAGTTTTTGAAGTTAAAAACAATTTATAACAGTACAATCGCGTATCCTAGCATTCCTTTCTCCATACTCTATTAAACGAATACATCTGGACAGATGAACCCCTAACAAGACTTTGAATAACTAAAACATGTAACAAGAAGGAAAAGAGGGCAAGAAAATACTTGTTCAGCTTCAGTATACTTACGCAAGTACAATACAGCTGTTAAATTCCCGGGAAGTCAATGATGTGCATACAAGCACACTCATCAGTTTAACAAATTCCAGAGAACACTTCAACTGTTGGATCCAAAGGCCACAATTACAGCTTTTGAGAAGGAAGCATCTTTGTTGATTATAAGAATTTGAATTGAACTTGGCTCAACATTCAAATTAATCTTCATGATCACCTAGAAATCCAATGGCCTACCAAACATCTCGTTTATGTCATCCATAGCCTCCTTAGTGAACATGGTTGGCTCAAACAAATCACATTCCCAGCCTGATGATTTTGAAGGGCAGGAAATAGTTTGTTTCTGATTTTGCTGCTGACCCAAATCATCATCAGTGAATACGGAAAAGCCACCATTGTTATGTTGCTTCTTGTCTGATGGAATGCGTGGCTTCTTTGGTCGATTGACCTTGACAAAATCCAGTGGCTTACCAAACATGTTGTTTATGTCATTCATGGCCTCCTTCATGTTGATTGTGGGGTCCACTAAGCCATGATGACAAGCATTCTCCACCTCAGGATCACTGAATATAGCAGAACCCACAAACCGGCAAATAACTGTATCCTCCCTCAAGTTCCTAGGCAGTGACCCCTCCACATCTTGATCACTGGGACTATTTGATGTATGAACAGATAATGTAGGGCATTTAGTATGTGTTATACTATCACTCTCATCACTGCCATCATCACAAAATATTTCAAATGTCTCTTGCTGAAGCCTCTCTAGATGGAATGTGCCCTTGATAGCATCTCTCCCAGCACCAGAACCAGCAGGCTGATCAATCAACCCAGCACCATTATCACCACTGTCATCAACAAAGACTTCGAAGCTGCTGCTCATGGGTTGTTTCACATTGCATAGGCTTCTGTACGATCTTTTTCTTCTCACATTTGGCACTGGCTCTAAAGGCTCCCGGAACATGCTGTTTATAGCATTCATGGCCTCCTTCATGTTGATTGTAGGGTCTACCAGACCATGATGGGAGGCTTCTTCTGCTTCAGTCTTCCCCACAATGGCAGAACCTACAAACTTCACCACAACTGTGTCATCACTACAAAAAGCAGTCTTTTTATTTGGTTCTGAGCTGTTGTTCTTGTAATGCTGAGTACAAGGATGGTCAGCAGGAGGTAATTCTTCCTTTGTTGTACTTCGAAAATTTGTGAAATTCTTATGGCCTTTTTGAACTAAAGGCTGTTTTTCTTCCATAACCTTCATGGTATTTTCTGATTCATATAAGGAAATAATCATCATTCAACATTAAACTAAATTCAAAAACTTGAACAGCATGACTGATGCTGCAGTCACCACCAGTTACCCACGTAGAGGATGAATGTGTGGCAGCCCTGCTGTCAGTTGTTTTAACCTTTTCAATGTGATCTTAACCATCAGATTTCACCAACTAATTTTAAGCACTATAAAATTTGTATTTAGCAGCCCAAATGGATGCCAAAGTTATAATGGACCCACAACTTGGGCAATAGCAAAGTTATGAGGTGCATTTAAGCCACATGTGGAGAAAGAAGCTGCCACCATTAAAACTAGCATTCAATGTCATTTGATGTATCAGTGCTTGGCCTAAAATCTAAATTGAAAATCAAAGCCACCAATGGGATATAAAAGCATAGAACAAACCTTTAGCAACATGACTCTCAACAGGGTTTGTTTTCTTCTGGTTGAAAGTGGTGCCGTTAGTACTTCTTGCAACTACTTCCAGCCTCTGTAGCAAATCTGACTACAGTTAGATAATTCAGTTCTGAGAAAATCTTGCAACTGAAATTCAATACATCAAAGATGCAGTTACTTTAGTCTTCTTCTTCCTGTATAGCTCCATACGGTGAAGGAAATGCTCGTATGATTTCTGCAATTCTCCAATAGGCTCTGCAAGACTGATAAAGAAATTCAGTTAAAAATGTACTCAGATTTTAAATACAAGCATATGTAAACCTCAATTACCTATCAAACAGAAGAACAGGCTACAGAGATAGCACCAAACATGACATAGGATAAATGATTTGTGGCAGAACTAAATCTGCTTGCATTAACAATGAAAATGTTTTTCAAGGAGAGGCATCGTCAATGAAACCAATATGGTGGAAATTAAAGATCAAAGGAAGATTTTAAGGCTCTTTTATTTTTGAACAGAAAATTAACAGTGTAAAATGTGGCAATAGTTTTGGAGTCGCCACCAATCGAAATTAGAATAATATGAATTTAACTAAGTGGTTCACAAACATGAGTTTGAGTAGTGCTTAGTTATGCAATGGGAAGAGTTTAGGCACCCATTGTACACTTAAAAAAAAAAGGTCTCAATAAGGTGTTTAATAAAGGATCTGGCTGAGGTGATTCAATCACCTATAATCTAGTGACAAATCTCACTCAGGCATTCCATCAAACATAGCATGTGTAAGATAAAGACAAGTATAAAGTTTTCAGTAGGGATGATGCAGGAACCTCCCTAAACCTCTAAAACAGACAAGCAAAAGTGTAGTTAATCAGCAATGAGGGATAGAAATCACCAGCCACTCGAACTATAGCTTTTCTTCAAATTTGTGGAGACTACTTGAATGGGAATAACTTTCCCAAACTCGTACCAAGGGGTCAGGACCCTCAATTCACATAAAATTGGGCAGTATCCCCTAACCCAGAGGTTGAGAAAGCTGTTCTCCACTCTCACTTTTCCCATTTTCTCTCTTTCTTCCTTGAATTCACATAAAATTGGGCAGTATCCCCTAAACCAGAGGTTGAGAAAGCTGTTTCCCACTCTCATTTTTTCCAGTTTCTCTCTTTCTTCCTTGAATCCTCTTTCAAAGACTAACTGTTGGACATGAGGTCAAATGAACGGAGTTTCCTCCTTTCTCTTCAGGACCTTTCATAGATTCTTCCAACTCTTCTTCTTCTCTTTCTTCCATTATTTCATCCTGTGATATCAAACTGTCAACTATTTTTCAAACCTTATTGTTTGTTACTTGTAAGTAATCTATATTCAATGTGGCCAAAGCCCGTGTAAGCAGATCCTATGTAATCTTTGGGAATTGGCTAAGATTTCTAACTCTAGAAGCAATTTTATCTTGTCCCTCTAATTCTGGCCTAAGCCCCAAACCAATTATTCCTAGTTGCTCATTTAGCTGGAGAAGTTTTGCCTTCCCAACATGTTTGGCTCAATATTGGAGCAACATCCGATCTGTAAATGAAGCCATGGGATCAGCTTTTACAGGTAGTTTATCCAAGCTACTTCGAGCTGTTTTAAACTGAAAAGTATGGCAAGAATTATCTTTTGCTGAATGTTCCACATGTATAGTGGCAGGTCCTGCAAATACCACTAACATGCTTTCCTCTGTTTCAGCAAGTACCACCATAATCGAATCTTTAAATGAGAATTTTACCCTCTGTAGCACTGTAGAGTGTACTGTGTTGGCTTCAACAAAGGCCTCCCTAGATGTAGATTAAAAGATGCGGGGGGTCCAAAACCTGAAAGGAGACTATGAATCTTTTAGGTCTAATAAGAATTTATAAGTTAATTTCACCTATGACTTCTTTTCTGGATTTATCGAAAGCCCTTATCGTTGTGTTGCTTGGTCTCATCATTTCATTGCCCATGCCCAAAGTTTCCAGTGTCCTCTTTGGCCAAACATTTAGCCCTGATCTGTTATCAATTGAGACAAATGAGACCTTGAAATCCGCACATTTCACTAAGATGTTTAAAAACTGAGTATGAGACCTTGTCTCTTTTGGTAGCTCATCATTACTGAAAGTTATAGCATGGGGTGACATAATTTATTCAATCATGTGAGCAACTATCTCTAGAGTTGTATCCTCGGACAAATAGGCATTGTTGAAGACTTCGATAAATCTCTTCCTGTGAGCTTTTAATGTGGTTAAGAGTGTTGAAACTAGATATATAGTTTTGATGACAACAAAACTTGTAAATGACTTAAACTTAAGCTAATGACATTTTGCTAAGATTATAAATAACAGAGGAGACCTACAGAGGAGGCTAATAGGGTTACAGAGGTTTGTTGGAACCACTAGAACATCATTCTCAAGTTTCGAACCGTTAGAGGACAAGCCCCAACCTTCAAAGGCCTGAACACATGCAGCTGATATGTTAACTGCTTATAGGGTTCCAGGGAAACAAGTTCTCACTAGGCTCTAGTAGATAAATGGCAACCACTTGCCATAATCACTTATAGTGTCATAGCCGAAGGTCGAAATAGCATGCGATGCGCCTGATGCTCTAATAGTTGAAAATTCAAGTGGCTCTCCTACGACCATATTTCAACAGTCTTCCTCTAAATGGTCAAAAACCTCCTAGTAATTTACAAATAAAAGTCTCATTGAAGAGAAAAAAGATGTTTGACAGTTCCATAAGCTAAATATGAATTAATCATAATAAACCCTATCAAGTTTCCAAGTACATTCACTTTAAGGCAATGATCAACGAGCTTATAGTTGCATCATTCCCATTTAAAGAGGAGAACGAAGCACTATAATGATTATTATTTATCTTTTATGTTTAAGCTTAACTCTATATATACACCTTAGCCTTGACAGAGGCATTTTTTTTTTGGTACATTTTATGTTTGTTAGGTTAAGTTCCTAGTAAGCTCTTAAGAAACCAGGTTTTATATGAGTTTGTTGGTGAGCTCAGTAAAACCAGCATTGTAAAGTTCCTGGTAAGCTCAGAGAAACCAAGTTGTATATGAATTCTTGGTGATCTCGTGAAATCAAGGAAAGTGTGATTCCACACATTGATAGTGGAACCCAAGATTGGGGATGCCTTGGAGAGTGGAGTAGGTGCCGAGGGGGGCCTAAACAACTATAATCTTTGTATGCTTATTGTCTTGTGTGCTTGTGTGCTTCCACTGCTATTCTTTCTCAATCTTGCTTGGCTTCTTGTTTTGCCATATACCCTGATTTGGGTACTAACAAAGAGTTAATGTAACACCCCCAACTCTAGCCAATGTGAAGTATTGTCCGCTTTGGGCCCACTAGATCCCGCTAGCACGCAGAGCCC